>VZRX01000259.1:434098-460062 GCA_013398075.1 Notiomystis cincta | reverse complement strand
TTTTTTTTTTTTTTTGTTCCATGGGGTTTTTAAGGTGCAGCCACATAAAAGTGGCTCTTGTTTTCCGCGGTTAACAGCATTTCAGGCATCCTTCACAGGTGTTATCCTAAATGTTGTCCTAGGGGAGCTCACAGCCGGACATGGCTTCATTTATCCTAATTTTGGGGGAAAGCATATAGATTTGAATTTAAATTATTATTTTTTTTAAATAAAGTTTGTATATGTTATGCACAAAGTAGTCCAGGAGGGCTAGAGATGCCTGAGGCCTGTGGGTCAGGAGTACCAGGTATCCTCACCCCACAGGGATGAGATGAGGAACGTAAATCCTGCGGGACCGGGCTTGGAGGGAAAGGAGAAGACAGTCCCTTGATAGCAAACCTAGTCATCAGGTCTGAGTGGGCATGAAACAAACCTCTGGGTAATCCTAGGGGAAAAAGGAGACATTTAAACCCCCCAAAATATCACAATTTACACACCTGAAAGCTAAGCAGGTCTTGGAAAAAAATCCTGATTTGACAATATTGTGCTTATGAGGAGGTGCTGAGATGTTTTAACGTGTGATGAAAGTCTTGGGATCCCAGACTCCAACACAAAGTACACTCTGCCTACGGCGTGACTCGGTGTGCTCAGAGGACGTGTAGTACATTGGCTAGGTAAAATAATATGCTATTGTAGTTCTCCTGAGTGATTGTAGCGCAGAAAAATGCAAGTGTGTGAAGTGCGAGGGCCCGAGCTTCACATATGGGATGTGTGGGTCCCCCAGCATATCCTTACTTGTGAGTTGAGGGGCTGGACAGGCTGGAAAATCAGAGGAGCAGGAGAGAGAGGAATCATTTTAGTAGAAACCACTTCTGTATAAACATTTATCGGTAAGAAAACCAAGCAAATTACAGCCCAGGGAGCCTGCGTTTCCCATGCCAACTTCTTTCAGAGGGTCTTGCAGAAAGTTTTGGCTTCCCCAAAGTTTTTCTGTGCTGAGTCCCTGCCACGGTTGTTGTGTTAGGCAACGTCGCTGCTGGGATTTTACAGATATGATCCCTGTTCGGAAATAACTTTCGAGTATCCTCATGGTATTTCCTACAGATAAGCTGCAACATTTACTTTGCACTTCGGTGTGAGGTGGTAAATCATACTGCACATTTATGGTGAAAGGGAAGTAGGCAAATATTGAAGAAAATTATTTATTTACTCTGTGCTTTATTATGGCCACCGTGAAGGAGGGATTATGGATAAATGGCTAACTGAAGGGAGCTTGTGGCTGGGGCATTTCAGGTCACCTCCCGTTCCATCACCGACCCCGAGGGGACCATGGACTCACATCCCTTTTGTCTGCCTCAGTTTCCTCCTCCGCATGTTGGAGCAGGGTGATACATTTAAAATGCTTTGATATCCAAGTTATAAACTTCTGTTTACTGATCTACAGCACACAGGATTTTATTATTTAGATTTATATCTAGCGTGGTGCTGGTAAATACTGGCCCATATTGTGTTTCCTAGGCCCTCTGTGGAGCGCACAAATCATTGATAGAAACCAACGGTCTTGGCTTAGCTTGCATGTACGGTCACAGAAATGTAGGATGGGGAGAAAAGGACCAAACCAAAGGGTGGGAGAATTTCGGGGAGCTTCAAGGGATCTCTCCCTGTTATAACAGTGGGGCAGTAGACGTTATAAAAGTTCAATGTTGTGATTAGGGACATACCATCTTATCAGCACGCCAGTGGCAAACAGTAGTCTTGATAGCGAACTGTTATTTATTCCTGCCTTCATCATCAACAGGCAGCGATCACAATGATTGTCCTTCGGACTCGGTGTTTGCCGCGGAAACTCGGCACAAGGCCTCGGCGCGGTTTTTTGGGGTTAGATTTTGGGATTTGTGTGAGCAGCCACGCGCCCGTGCAGAGCGCACACCGCGCTCTGTGTTTTCGGCCGTTGTTTGCTGATTGCACGCATCGCATTGTGCTCTCAGTGCAGGAGCATGTGCTGGCGTATTCCTGCTAAACCTCCGCGGGGAGGGAGACAAGATGATTTTTGGGAGGTGGCACAGCGTGGTTGCTGTCTATATGGCTTCACAGAGGTATACCGAAACCCTTGCGTAGAGCTACCTCTTTTTCTTCCCCCCTTTTTTCCCGTTTTTTTCCCCCCTCCGATGTATCCCAGCAGTCTTTGTTACACCTGAACATTGGCCAAGTTGACAGCCATTGGTTCCCGCAGACCCGCAGTAATGGCAGCTTGTGCCGGGTGCGCAACAGGAAAATTACAAAAGAAAAAAATATTAAGGGTCCTTTGTCTCCAACTCCATCAGACCTCGCTCCCCAAATGTATGGACCGCGTATTTATAAGGAGGAAGTCGCCAGCGCAAATATTAGGTAGGCTGGTCAACTTACGTATAGCGGATTTGACAAGCATCTGCTATAGTACAGAAGATTTGTAAACACTAAACAATGTTTTTACCTCCTTAAAAGTTTTGAGAAGTTGCCAGTATTGGCAGGAGGCACAGACTCCGAAACGTGCTTGAAGATACGTGCCAAAACCATTGTGACCTTTTCACCCATAGTGCTTGCTTCTCTTTTTCTTGTGGGGCTTTTTCCCCCCCCACTTTTCGTCTTCTTTTCTTGGGGGGAGTATTCTGTTCCAAGATGCCCTTATTCGAGATGACTTCGGCAGCAAGATGTCCCTTTCCTTCTAAACATGTAGGATAATTATTGCTTTGAATCCACGCTTTTCCTTCAGTAGGCACTATCATCTGTAAGGGAACACATGTGCACAGATTTAAATAGTGCTTCTTACAAAGCTACTGAAATCAATTATTCTCTTTAAGAACTGGCTAGAAAGAGAAAACAAAAATATGCAAATAGGCAAACTACATGTCATTTTCGTTAAAAGGATAAAAAAAAAGAAATTAAAAAAAAAAAAAAGGAAAGGAAGATCGGTGCTTTGTGAATTAGAGGTTGACCAAAAAATGTATTGAAATCTAGAGTATTGCTCTCAGTTTGCAGTTTCTAATCTGCTTAACTAAAAGCAGGAGGCATTTTCATACCCTGAACTTGGGTTTGCTTTTTAGTTTTCACTTATTCTGCTCTTGTATCAAATGACAAGTTGGAAACCATTGTGGCAAACCGTTTTCTTTGTGGGAGTCGAACAGTAAAGCTAATTTATGACCGGTCCTTTACCAGATGATCTGTATCAGAATCTACAATATACTAGGCACGTGGCAAGGTCACAATTTAAGTTGTTAAGGTCACAACCTTAGCCACCAGGCATTTGACCTTTTAGATAAAGTTAACCTTTGTTCATTAGTAGGCACTCAACCGAGAACTTTCTGGAGTTTTTTACTGCTTTGGAGTCCCTCCTGCTAATGTGATCAGATTGGAGAATAGATTCGCAATAGAAGTAGTTAAATTTTCTGAGAGGTCACAGTTTTTAGAGACTTCTCCAGTGGCCGAAGCGGGATGGTGGGCCAGGAGGCGATGCTAAAATGCCTGGTTTATTTTTTTGGCTGGCCATCGTTAGGCGCTTTCGGGCGAGAATTAAGCTTGCGAGGTATTTGTGGCAGAGAAAATCTTTTAATCTTTCAGAAGGACGTTTAAAAATCCCAAATTTAAGAAAAAATCTGGGGCTAGGGTTTTATTTACGCGAGATTGTTTTTCTGTTCGCGTTTAGACTCGAAGGCAGCGAAGATGCCAGAACTCAGCCTTATTTCTGTGACTGAAAATTTACTTAACCTCTAGATGTGCTCTGTGGCTAATTGCTGGGCAGTGGTATATAGCACATGACCTTGAACTTTAAGCTAGACCCATTTTATGTTCCCTGTCGACAGATTTAAAATATTCTACTTGGACCACCATAAAGAGGCATCGATGGGAATAACCCAAAGATGGGTTAGTGCAGAAGCCCTCGTAGCCATGGAGGTTTCGGGGGGTCCGAGAGGTACCCGAGGCTTTGCGTCGTAATCTTTTAGTACAATTGGTATTGATTGTTGCTGCATTAATCCTGTTAATAGCCGCAGCCGGGCCGGGTGTCGCAGGGGTGGCAGAGGTGTCCTGACAATACCGTACGTCACCGAAAGAGCTGTCGCAGCGCCTTGAACTCCTGATCGCTGCTCTGCAAAAGTGGAGCGTTGGACGGTGGAAACTATTGCTGGCTCATACAGAAACACACACCATATTGTTTACTTAATTATGCTGGAGCGAAGGCTCATTTTTAATTATTTAGCTGACTTTCTCGCTTTGCTCTGATACCACATTTATTATTTAATTTGAAATCAAAAGGGCTTGCGCTCCTGTTAGTTTTTGATGCGTTTTACTTTTGTTTTGGCTACGTTATTGTCATTCCATCGTACGGTAATCCAGATAGCCGTGATATGCAGATTGGCCAGATGGTCATGTTAACAGATTGAGAACCTACTTCCCACTGCTAAAGAGCAGGTGTAAGATCAGTGGGCTTTTTTTTTTTCCTCTCCTTTCCTCCCAAGTTTCAACCAAAATGCTCTTTAGACAGATCATAATGATAGTTAAAAAGGGGCACATTTCAAATGGTGTTTGTTCTGTCGAGATAATGCGGAATGTATGTGTCATTTTTACGCATATCTGAAGGCTTCTAAAGGATCCATGATATTCCCTCCACCTATCATGCTTTGAAAAACCTGCTTCCAGCTCATGGCTGTTCCAGTGTATATCCAAAACAATCCTTAAAGTTTTTTTTCTGCAGACAGATTGCATTTACTCTTACCAAAAAACCACTTCAGGCAGCTTCGCAGCAGGTATCTCACATGTGTTCCCTGCACGGGGCTCCCAGTGCGTGCCCAGGAGAACCTGAGCAGATCAACATTCAACTGAGATTTTAATGTTTGTGGGCTGATAGAGTTGTTTTTCTGCTCCATTATTTTTTGCCAAAGTGAGACATCTGTAGCTTTAAAGAAAAAAAGTGACACTAAGACATCTCACAGTATTTCTGCCCTCGAGGAATAAAAGGAGAAGGCAGATTTTGTGTTGTTTTAGCCTTACAAAAAGTACCCATAAAAAGTCAGTGGTGGGAGCCTGGGTCTCTGTCTCAGTCGGGAGAGGTGAGGAGAGGACAGCTACAGCTCCTCAACACCCCAAATTTCATGCACCCACCTATCGTGGGCACACATGAGACGCGGCGACCTACACACCCCACGTGGCACAGAGAGATATCCCCATCTTTGGGTGCTGTCCTCTTTGGGGAGTGGGACTGGCTGCTCGCTGTAGCCACAAGCGGGGTGGGAGCTGACAGAAGCAGGATTTAGGTGGGACAACTGCTCTGCCTGTGCGGGTGTAACTGAGCCGGTGAGTATCCGTGATAATTCAGATACTAACTGGTGCGGCACTCGGGACGGCCTGCTCTATCACGAACCCCTGGCAGGAGTTCAGTCATGTGGTTTAGCTTTTCCCTTTCTCCAACAACAACAACAGCAACAACAAATAAACACGGGATGAAGGCGTATTTCATATGCCCAGGATGTTTTCCAGGTGATGGGTTTGGACAGTATAAGGGTGTGTTATTTCCATGCCTCCTTGCTTCGAGGTGCAGAAGCAGGAGAAGCCTGTGAGTGGTAAGAAAGTTGCCCAATGCTTCTGGCTTTTCTACAAGCAACTGCACTTTTATATTTCCCTTCTTTTCCACCCAATGATGAATAGCATTAATTTAGATCTATTTAAGGCGAGTGTGGGAGAAACCACAATCTTTGTTGTGGTCACTGCTGTACACAGCGGGGCTGAATGTTTCTCTTGGTTGAGGCCTCAAAGCTGAGTGTGGAGAACCCAAAATATCATGTCAGCTTTTCAAACCCTTCAAAGAGACAGTGGAATCCTAATTGTTCATAAAACCCGCTATTTATTATTACAATTATGTATTTTCTTCCCATTCGTATGTAAAGGAAAGGGCATCCCTCGCTTTCTGTGCCTTGAGCTTCTTCACAGCTCCTCCTCCTCCTCCCCCTGATGCTTCTGGTTCAGGCACTGGTGAGATTTTTACAACCAGCAAACAAACACCATCCCGCTGCTCCAAAACCCTTCAACCTCTCCCCAAAAGCCTGCACTTTTCTGCACATGTGGGATCTTTCCCAGCAAAATGACTTTGGGGCATCCTCACTGGGAGCCAGGGATCTGGCTCTGCCCCTGCTCCTTTCCTCACACAGACAAGGGCTGGAGCTGATGATTAAATTACAGGCTGTAAATTCAGGGGAAATTATTTTAGCCTCCTAACAGCAGCCGACCCGGACATTTCCTTATGCCAGTGAGGGTTTGTGGTAGATAAGCCTTGTTGGTGCACTAAAATTCATTTCAATCGCTTTGGTTTGCCCTCTCATGTGGTGCAACCACATCTCTGGTTGTTGTTAATTGTCACCTGCATTATGGGAACCATCAAAAACTGTGTCTGACATCAGCACCAGGGTCATGATGCCTCGAATGTGGGGCAGTTTTATCCCAGCAAGTGGTTTCGGGGCTTGCAGCATTTTATCCTCAACTGCGAGGGCAGCACCTGGACGAACCCATCATCACAGTGTAATTAATTTTAAAGAGAAAACAGAGTATTTATATATATTTAGTGTTCCTAGCTACCGCTGCCCCAAGTCCCTACCCCAGGGGTGGTTGTGAGGCACCTGAGCTCAGCCCTGTGCGTGGCACCATCGTGGCTCGGGATGTAGGAGCAGGATGTGGCAGGCAGAGCGGGTGGGTTTGGGCTGGATTCGTAGCCGCTGCCTGTGGAACACACGAGGGCCTCCATTTTGTGTGCCAGGCTCTCACGTGCGACTCAAAATGGAGAGCGGCGCGGTTGAGTTCGGCCCAGAGCGAGGCGTGTGGGCTTGTGTCGCCTGCCGTCCCGGTGCCATCCCGGTGCCATCCCGGTGCACCCAGACCCACGGCGAGACCCAGGAGGGGTGTCCTGAGCTTGTTCACCCGTCAGCTCCTCCTGGAGGGTGTTGATCTCTTCTCCATTAATATCCACCCTCCCGGTCCGAGCGCTGTCCCGGTGTCAGGGCCGGCGCGAAGGCCCCGGGGAGTCGTTCCTCCTTCCCGCGGGTTTCGGCACACATCGGTGCCATTAGATCAGTGAGATAAAATCAAGATGGGTTTAATGACAAGCTCTCCTGAAAGTTTCCTGGACTTTATTGTTCATAACTTGGACCTGAGTCGGGTTATTTACACATGAGGATTAAAAAGCTGCAAACAACTGTGTGATTTTTAGGGGCTGAAAGCAATTAGCATATGTGGGTAGGAGGATACACGGCATGTCTGCGTTCCTTTAAAATATAAATCACAGTTATTTAATTATGCTTGGAGAGGGCAGATTTAAGGATATACTGCAAAATGCATTACCTATTATACCAACACGATAATCTTATTAACCTTGCTTTCTACTTTTTAATTTTATTGTGCACCCTGTACAACTCTTATGATATCAAAAATAATTACTTGGAGAATACATGATGTCAGAGGTCCAATATGACATTTATCTTCACAGTGAGGAGACGGCTCTCTTGTGCATTGCATCGCAGCTCGGGAGGCACTTGGCAGGTCCACGCCGGGGGGAAGGAAGCAGAGATGGGTGTCATGAGATGCTCTTTAATGCACAGAAGTGTGTTTGCAGATTTGTGTTGTAACTGAGGGATGGCTTGACCAAACTTGAGGCAATTCAGCATCCTCAGGCCTTCCTAGATATGTTTTACTTGCTCATGCCACACAGCTCCTGTAGGTGAGCCAGTATTTCAGGGCGGTTCCATGCATCCAGCCCTGATACCAATTGGATCTCTATTAAACCCTGAATTCTCCATCCCATGCCCCCCCTTTTTTTTTTTTTCTTTTTAAATCCATCTCTCCTAATGTTTGAGATGTGTTGATATTTCCCCCTTTATTTTGGGAGGGAATGGGTGAGGGTGAGGGGAAACAAATGCCATAATAATATCCCTTTTCAGAAGAATATAGTTTAATTTTGTGTGTGCGTGCAGCAGCTGCCATTGGCAAGCTGTCGTCTTTGTTGCCATGGGCTTTTTTTTTTGGCATGCGTGCCAGAACATGATTGGATGTTTCAGCATGTTCATGTTTTGGGGTGAGATATATCTGTAGTGAAGCACAAAATTATCATGGGGTTGGTGGGTGTCCAAAGTGGGGTTATTTGGCCAGGTGAACAGGCTGTGCTGGAGAGGGTCATGTGAGTGTGGTACATGGTGGTTGTTTGGTCAATGAGAGAAAACTTGCTGGTGCTCTGGATTTTTTGATGAAGTAAAAAGGTGGTTTAAAAGCATCACAGAAGGGTGTATCACTGAGGTCTCCTCCAGCAGGACACCCTGAGGGTGCAGTGGGAAGCCCCTGGTGTCACCTGGCAGGACTGCTCAGCGGGTTTCTCCTTCCCATCTCACTCGCCTGGTGCATGGGGAGGTTGTGTCCATCCCCAGCTATTGCTGTGACTGTGGGGAGCTGGATGATGGCACAGAGAGGTGCCCAGACGGGTGGAACACACCTTCCACAGGTGTAAAACCAGCATGGAATTCACCCACGAGAGCTGCAGGTGACAGCACATCCTCCAGACCTGCCACCATGTCACCAACCCCTGCCACAGAGAGGTCGCCAGTGTTGTTTCTGCTCCTTGGTTTAATCCATTTGTCATATCCATAATATGCCTGTAGCATCAGTGTCTAAACAAAGTCTAAACCTGTTCTGCACTCTCCTCTGTGCTGTAAGTCTCTCTTCTCAACCCAGCCACTGTCAGGCCGCTTTCAGTATGGTTGGACTCGGTATTCCTAAAGTTTTTTTCCAACCTAAACAATTCCATCGTTCTCAGTAGCACACGATGGGGAAGCAGGAGTGCTCTTCGGCCCAGGAAATCCACCATGCCTGATCATTGTTGGGTGCAAAATGCTTTTAGAAACTCGTGAGGAATATTTCATAGGGAGGCATCTCCTTACAGCTGAACTCTGGAAAGCCTCTGGCAAGAGGAAAGTTTTTAGGGCTAATCCAGGCTCTGTGCACAGTCTGCCGAAGGCTTTGGGAGAAACAAGAGGTGGAGAAGTAAATGCAGAGTGTTGGGACAGCCTCATTCATGCTGTGTTTTTCTGCATCTACCACTTTAATCTTGTGCGTGAGGGACAGATAATGAGCTGCCTGAGCTTTGTAATAAACGTTGCGTCTGGTTAAATCACCATTTTTGGGTTTAAAATGCCTTGTAATGCACTGAACAAACAGGGATGCACTCCTGTAAGGGTATCAAAAGACAAGTTAGATAGTTGCTACATTTGTTGTCAAGATAAACACTCACTTTGAAGATTTTAAAGCAAAAACACATTGTCAATCAGATTTCATCCTAAGGGTATCTGCTTGAAATTTGTCTGATCTTTTTACCTAATAAAGTTTTAATTTGATATAGAAGAAAACGGTTAAATCCCCGAGTGAGGCTGGAAACAGAGGGTAAAATTTAAATTTAATTCAGGTTTGGTTGTTTTTGTTTTTTTTTCTTTCGAGGCCAAGTAGTTTCAAGTAAATCAGAAGAATGAATTCTTTGTATTGGGATGCTTTTCTCAAGCCTAGCTATTGTTGGGATGCTTTTAGGGAGGATAGACACTGCAATGCCTTTATTGTGTGGTGATGAGGACTTTTCCTGACGCCACAAGGACTTCATTAAAAATAGCCAACAAACCTATTTACGTTCGGTTTTTGTGTCAAAAAGGGAAAAGTAGTTGTTGCTTATCTAAAAAGTAAATCCTGCATGATTTTATCTGAAAGTTTGACAAGCAGTTTGCCTGGCTGGGGCAGCACCAGCCTCGGTAGCAGCCGAACCTTTGCAGGCAGAGGCTGGGTATTTCTGGAAAAGTTGGGAAAAACACAAAGCAATCAGTTAAGAGTGGGGTTCTTGTGGTCAAGATCTCTTTATTCCTTTTTCTTAGAGAAGGACATCACCTTCAACAGCTCTGATTTAGATTCTTTCCAGGCAGATGCAGTTATCCAGCCACGGAGCTCGTTGCTGTTTGGGGGTGCACACTTGTGTCTCAGGAGTGCATCTTCAAGGTATCTGTTCTTTCTATCCTAGGTATATGAGCGTGATTTCTAGGCAAAATAATGTGTTCAACTCCCACTTTAAGCATGGGCATTGTTTCTTTTTCAGTCAAAAGCTGGATGGCAAAATCACGGCGAGAACTGAGCGGACCAGTTGTTTTCCACGTCCGTGGTCTTTAGTAATAAACTCTCCCCTAAAAGAGTGAGGTGTGTCTCACAGTGAGCAGCCCCAGGGTGTGAAGCTGTCTATCTGGGATGAGGATGGTATGAGCAGGGTCCCCATCCCATCCTAGAGCTGGATTACCTGCTGTGGCCCGGTATGGTGCAGAGAGAGGGACTGTTTGTGTGCTCCTATCTCCCTGCAGCCTGATGAAGGATGCTGTGGACATGGCCCTGGACAAAAGCAAATATAGAGAGTTTTCATTCCTGAATGCCCTGTTGGTAGGGTAGGTTTCCATGACATAGATTGCTAAGGAATTGTTGCTTTTCTCCCCATTCCTGGCTGGATCTCTTCCCAGTTTTGCCCTTTGCAAGCAGCTTTGTTTGCCCAGGCCTTGGGGCTGAGTTACCTTGGCTGCATGGTGCCTTTGTCATGAGTTTGTGCAGTTCATCCCAGTTTGGGGCTCTGGCAGTTCCAGGGGTGGCCGAAGGGAAGGCAGGAGCACCCGTGATGCAAAGTCAGGAATCACAGGGCATTTGGAAAGAGCGAAATGAGTTGGAGTTTGAAAAGGAAACGGGATGTTAATGTCCACACCATTCCAAAATACAGGGCAGCGATGCCTTGGAGCTGATAAATGGACTTCGAAAGCCTCAAAAAACTTTTCTCTGGTTGCAGAAGCAGTATTTAATATTAATAATATTTCCTCATTAAAAGGGATGAAGCATTTCTCAGACAGTCTTGTTCATGTACGTGGTTTTTTTGAACAAGTTTCGCCTACCTTAGCAACTTCTCCAGGGAACTTTCCAGCTCCGTGCTGGGGCTGCTGGCGCGGCTCGAGGACGGGTCAGTGGCCATGGAGGCTTTTAACATTTTAATTGCCTTCCTACACTGATTGCGACGATGACCTGTTTGTTTGGCTTATATCTCTTTTTCACATTTTTTTAAAAAAGGAGGGAAAAAAAAGAAAACAAAGGAAGTACAGTGCTGTGCACAGAACAGTTATTAAAAACAGTTGGGAAGCATATAAAAGGTACTGTTTGTGTGAGAAACGGGACAGCTGTGATGGTCTATTGGGAAAGTGTGTACAGATGGTGGTAGGGAGGGGAATGATGACTACATGGCTGATAAATGAAATACAAAAAGCATTAAATTGGTGATCTTTTTAAAGAGTACACTTTTGGTGAGCATTTTTGGTGCATCATTAGGGCTCTTTGTCTGCCTCTTATTTTGCCAGGAAGTGCAACTATCGCCGCACATTTGTGCCTCTGATTTTGTTTACAAATAAGGAGCCTGTTTAATAAATCACATACCATGGAATTATTAAAGAAGATAATTAAGCACACGGGTTTTTCCTGCATTGGGAATGGGCATGGGATCGTCCTAAAGACCTGACAATACCACAAATGCAGTTGGGCTCAAATTAGTTACGGTAACATGTGGGATTTCCTGGAGCCTAAACAGATTTCTTTGTTTTGCAAGAAGTGGGACCAGCGGCGTGAGCCTGGTTCAGGGACGAAGGTTTTGGCATTTCAAAACCATGGAAGGCAAAGCACTCGACATTTTGCCTTTATTTTATATTATTTTACGGTCTCAAAGGTGGTGGCAGCCAGTGATGGGTGCCCGGCCGTGGTATCTGGGAGTTGCTGGGACTCCCAGGGGATGCAGGGACTCCTCTTTTGGAGTAGGCAATAAAGGGAGGAAGGATAGAGGAAGAGTTGGAGAGACAATTTTTCCCTGTAGCTCATAGGAGAGAGATCATAATTTCCCACATCCTTAGCAGAGCTTTATCTCATGCCTTATCATGGAGCTCGTTTATCAATGGCTGATGGACATTAAAGCAGTATCTGTGTATTTTTGCACACTGCTGTAGAGATGGTCGCTCAAACGCCGCAAACCTCGGCATGGACAGTTTTTAAACTAATAGGCAAAATAATCCCCCTCCTCCCAGCATTTCATCCAGTTTCCAGATGAAATAATTCCCGGTTTCCCTTCGCCTTCCCTCTCACCCACCCGTTGCTTCGTGTTCCTGCTCATTGTTTCTGGGTGCCATCAACAGATGAAAGCATTTTCCTTAATAATAAATAGTCTTTGGTAACGCCGCGCTTTTCCGTGACCCAGACGGGTGTCCGGCCGCCCCGTGAGCCCCGGCCATGTCATTGTCCCTCCCTCAGGGGACACAGAGCACCAGCAACCTCAGATCCGTTTCGGGTGGCTTGAAGTGCCACAGAAAGGGAGTTCACCAACTCTTCGTAACCAGAATCAGCTCACGGGGATTTTTTCTAATTTTTTTCGTTGGTTGCGGGTTTATTGATGGTCTGAATTTTGTTGATTTACAAACCTTCCAAAACTTCAGCATGCCACTTTGGGGATTATTTCTTCTCCTGACACAGTATCACAAACTCCTCTTGTTACCAGATTTGATGAACGACATGTTTCTCTGTGCCGCCTTTTGGGCCAAGCCAATATTCTTTTGCATTTTCTTGAAACACAGAAAAAAAAGGAAAGATTTTAAAAAGGTTTAATGTGTAGAAAATGTATGACAACTTGATAGATTGCTTCGGACTTCAGTGTAGTAATTGTATAAAGTAGGTTGCAGGGTTTTTTTACAGATGCAATATATTAAAAAGAACAATAGACAAAGAGACGTAAAGCACGAGGATGGAGAGACCATCTTGGCCAACCTCTGCAAATTTGTTCCAAATTTCAGTTATTAAATATCACAAAAACATGTTCATTGCAGTAACACTGTACGTTTTCTTGGCTGCTCGGATCTTGAGTCATTTAAGGGTCTTTTGTACACCTTGACGTAAATACACTTCATTTCTTACCAAGAACACATTCTTCTACATTTGCAGGACATAGTAGAGGGGTGATTTAGAAATATCCAGGCATGTATGAAATGCCTGGATTTAGAGATGATACTTTCCAATAAATATGTTATTTTTTTACCAGTGTGAATGCAAGCTCTCCTAGAGCTTCACTAAGTAGACGATCCAAGAGGTCTCCTAAGAGCTGCGCTGGTGGGTACCCAGAGGCAACAGAAACAAGCAGCTGTTCAAGATGATGCTGTGGTGCCTCTTGGTGATACTGGTCCAAGTTTATTAGTCTTGGCCTTGCAACCTCATCAGCTGCAGATGCAAACAAGCAATGTGGAAGTGTCTCTCCTCTTATGCAGTGCAGAGTATGTATTGCACAAGGTGTGTGCTTAAGCTCCGATAGAAAGCCAGATTTCTCTGCCATCTTACACCATCCCTGAGAGCAGAATTAAGCTCTGAGCTGTTTGGACTGGGTTCTGGATCTCCTCCCTCCAGAGCCTCATCTGAGCAGCTGAGTGCAGAGTCCACCCACTGTTATTCAGCTGCTATTTCGGTCTCTCCTTCGGGATGTGCTGCCAACCACGAGGGGAGGGCAGTGACAAAATATCTGGGGTCCCTGGATAGTGCCCCAAGCTTTGAAAGAAAAGGTTAATTTTTCCTGAAGCAGTGATTTGTGTCTTTGATTAGTTACTAATTTTGCACTCACTAAAATAATTCTCTAATAGTCACAGTTGACGGGAGAGCCCAGCTACATTATATGCCTGTGATTTATAACTTGTGTTTCCAAACTTTTCTATTTTTTATTTTTCTTTTGCTGTAGGGGTCTTGGTCTTGCCCAGCACAGAGGACCCTCAGCTCCATTTGAGATCAGGTAGTGCCCAGCCCCAGAGCCAGAACATTGTCCCTGACAGGGACTGAGCAGAGTGATGCTACTCCCATCAGCAGACTACAGGAAGGCAACTATTAAGAGTAGAAAGCTATTAAGCAGTCAGGTTTTTATTATGCTTTAGTGTTTTGTTTAAGTCTGTTCTTAATTGGTTGATTAATGTAAGCGAAGTCCTTTTCTCCCCCACCATCTCTACAGATGGCAAATGGTAGGTCCCAACTGTCATTGTGCGCAAGAAAGGTTATGGTTCAAAGTCAGAGATCCAGAGATACCACGATAATCAATCATAGGAACTTGTCTCGCTGTGCCCAGCCAGGCAAAAGTTAGGCTTGGTAGGAACATTCCCTCCAAACTCATCCAGAGGAATTGCTTTACACTTTATTTCGGGGGGGGGACAAGTTGCTGCAAAGTTCTCGCGGCTGGGTCCGGGGAGTTTCAATAAATCCCGTCAGAGCCGCGGCGCCGGCGCGCGTGGCCGGGGCTTTTCTTCTCCTCGGCATCCTTCTCCTTGGCAGGGGCTGTATGGAAGCAGGAGGTGCAGCCTGTGAACCTCACTGCTAAAAAATGAATCCAGCAGAAATAAGACCAGGATGTCTGCTTTAGAGAATTGCCTTCAAATACATATCTTTGAAACGTTTTTCTTTTTTTAATCTAAGAGGATGATTTATTAAGGCTAACTTCCTTCTCAGGATGAAGCATAGAATTATGTTTCTGGTATCGATCTCTAAAGAGGATTTGCATTTTATTCATACTATAAAAGTGCTTTTAATGGAGACATCGCGGTAATTGAATTTATACTGTGTGTAACTATCGAAGTATCTTTTTAATTATTTTATGTTATGTAATACAATAACTAAATCTAAAGCCTGTGAAAGGGGATGGCTGTACTCTGTCCTTAGGAGTAACATATATAGCTTTTAATATTCTAACGGTGGAATGCAGTTAAGGACATTCTTTATTTGAGGGAAAAAAAAGGGGGGGAGAGAGAGAGAGAGAGAGAGAGGAGAAAGATTTCATTACATTCAGCACAGTATGAGACTAAGTCAAAGTAGTTTTGCTAATTAAATTCAATTGCTATCCATTAGACCAATGGAATGAGATGAATCTACCATATAGCTGACACAGCACAGGTATGCAATTTGGCTAAATGGCCATTTCGGAGCTGCAGCACGCCTTCCTCCGCTCGCTCGCGTTTCCAGGCTCACCATTTCCGCGCGGACCGGAGCCGAGCAGCCCCGACGCCTCTCGGGGAGCACGGCCACGTGTTGGGATACGCGGGCTCAGGGCCCGAGCGCTCGCCCTCGAGCGCTTCAGCATGTGCTGGAGTGAGCTCATACGGTCCGAAGGCGACGGTGAGATGGGTGGAGGGTTTTTTTGGGTTCATTCGTGGATATTTTCCTTTTCTCTCCCTCCCTGTGTTGCATAGAGCCCTCCAGCAGCTGCTGAGAGAGCAAGTCTGAGTTACCAAAACGAAAGGCAGTGAGCAGGATATGTGTGCCGGCGTTTTGGCAAGTTGTACTACTTGGGGAGATCTTGTATGTCAGACAGAGAAGTCTCCTACCCCAGTGAAATGACAAGAATACCTCTCAAGCATTGGCGAAGGCAAAATTTTGACAGCCAGCAAGGCTGCGATGCTGCTGAGCGCACAGATTTACACTTCCTGCCAAGATTAAAACGGGCTAAACCCAAAAAGGGTATTAAGGATTGTCACTTTAGGAAGAAATAACGCCTTAGTGTAATGTGTGGAGGCAATCGGCCTTCCAAGACTTTTATTTCCTGAGATCTCGCATGTAGTGGTTGGTGTCGCTGGGTCAGGACTGGCAGGACAGAAAAATAAAAAATAAACTCGTAAGACAACTGGGATGAAAAATTTTCCACCTCCCCTGCTTTGATGCTGGCGCTCGAGTTCCAGCTTTGCCTCTCGCTGGAGCAAATCTCGGCAAAGTCTGGGGAGTTCGGTGTGAACGAAGCCTCTGAACTTTGCTTTCTGCTTCTGATTAACTGCTGTGGCGTATTTTCCTTCAAGCTATATTCAGTGAAAGGAAAAAAAATTGCCAAGTTGGGCTGAAAAAAGGCCCGGCAGAAAGCTGGTCATTTAAGCCTCTCTTTGCTGTACGGTATCCTTAAACTTCCTTCCGACGGTATCCTTAAACTTCCTTCCGAGCGCAACCGGTGATGCTTTTTATGATCAATCTTTCGGGTCGGGGTATTTGCTCAATAGAATCCAGACAAATAAATGTGAAGAAAAGCATCCTGCTTTAAAAGAAGGAAACAATTAAACCTCCTACTTTGTTATTTACAGTAACTACCTTTTTCTACCAATTGTCGGAGTTCGAATGGAAGTAGCAGTGTGAAGAGGGAAATGTGGGAACTTTCATTTGTCGAGACTTTGCATTTCTTCTGCTTTATAGCCATCAGAAAAGAGATTGTTGTGCATTCTATTAAATACTGCCAGTATGATTAATTTAAAGGGTTACATTTTATTGAACCCTGGTGTAGATGTTCTTTGTCAACTCACATTCACTGCTAGTTAGAGTGTGTGTCGCATTTATCAAAACTTTCTGGAGCCCCTCTCACCTCATTAGCATGTGAATCTCTATTGAGCAGTTAATGTCCGTTACAGCGAGAGTGCTCAATTCTTGTTTTCAATAAGCCAGTTGTAAAATGTCAGACTGTCACTTACAATATAAAAAAGCAAAAATGATGGTATTTGTAAAAATGTTATCACCTCATAAAAACAAATTGTAAAGACATGAAAGTGATCTTGGTATGCTTTGCTTTCAGAAGTGAGTTAGTACAGCTGCTTTAAATACCAGTTGTCTGGATTCCCACACTTTCCTACCAATGGAGAGGTTTACACAAGCATAATTTAAGTTACAATTACCCTAATTAACATCTCATTTGCATAAATTGTTGAAGTCAAAACAACAAAGAATTGCTTAAGAAGCTTAACCCTATTTGTCCAAAATAAAGAGATGAGTTTTCACTTTGCAATCAAAATTGGCAGGTTCATTATGTCGGAGCTGGAATACAAACTGAAGTTATACTATTAATTAATACTTTACATTTTTATGATTGGGCAGTGCTTCTTCTATTTACAAGGTGTGAGATTTCAAAACATTCCACTGTTGCTGTCAGAGGTGCAGAGCTGTCAGGTGGGGAGTTCCTGGAGTATTTCTGGAATTAGTAAACCCCAGCTCTCTCCCCCTCTTCCCTCTCCTTTGCACATGCGAGCAAACCTTGGCTTAGTCTGCTCCAGTTGGGATGGGGACTAGGGAGAAGAACACATCCAGTATGGGCTGAAAAGTCTCATCCTGGATTGTGGAATGGTGTGAAGAGGCCAAATGACAGCAGTGACAATAGCAATGATGAGCAGACACCCTCTGTCCCCACTGTGGCAGAGCTGACCAGCCCACCTGGGTCCTCCCAAGTGTTTCCAAACTTTCCAAGGCTACTGCAAATTTTGGCCCTTAGCTTGGAATACAGAAATGCAGAGAGAGAACTGCAAAATAAACTTTAGATACTATTTATTTAGTAAAAACCACAACTAGCCTTCGAGTTACGGTTTTGGGGTGTTGGTTTAGAGAAGTTTCTGCTGCTTGTAGGTGAGTCCCAGTCCTGCCCCCTGATCCATGTCCTTTGAATATCCAACTCCTGGTCAGTGCCTACAGCAGGCAGAGAGGATGGATGAGGCTTGGCCAGAGCTGATGAAGGCAAGGGGAGTTTTCCCCTTGGATGGTTGCTACCCTGTGTAGGTTAAAACCGTTCCACCGGCTTTTTCTATACTTATTCACTGTCTACTACAAAAAATTACGTTTTCTGTGCCTCTGCCATCGATAGGGGCAGTCAGTGCTGTGATGCTGAGGGGTTTGAGGGATGTGGGGAAGCTCGTTAGCCCGTGGGGATGGAGGGTGGCACGGGGTTTTGATGGGCTGTCAGGTGCCCGTGTGCCGGTGCTAATGAAAGCGTTCCCAGTTGCCGGGGCCATATTTTTCTTCCCTGTATTATCTTGTTGCAGCTTCATTAGCTAAGTCAGAGTGAATGTGCATTAGCCCAATAAAACCCTTCCTGCAGGCCTGTGATTTAGCATCCCCTCCCAGCAATGCCCTCTGGATGGAGATTATCTGCCGGCGTCTGCAAGAAGGTGCCGATCGATTGAGCTGCACCGGAGCCCTGCATTGAGCTCAGGTTTAACTCGAGGCTGAACCTGTACTGGAAAGCTTTGCAAAGCAAAGACCCCAGTGAACTTGTAATTGTAAACCAGCTGAACCAAAGAGGAATCTCGCCTTGTGGTTTTGCATATTCCTTTTTAAAGATTGCGTTATAATTGAGCGGTTGACTTTCGTGTGGCGCTCTCCTTTATGAGCCAGTGATTACACAGTGTAGGGCGCTTACGCTCTGAACATGAATGAATCTGCCAGTTCTACTACAGTACTCTTTATAAAATAACAAGGCTTACCAGGTGGCAAGAATTGCATAATTGAATTGGACTGAATCCTGGTTTTCCCAACCCAGAGCGGTTACACTTAGACGTAAATTACAATTAAAAGAGACAGAATGTTTCCATTGTATTAAGAATCCTTAATAGCAAACTTTTCACCCATAAGGCTCTGTTCTCTTCCTGAAGTGTGAGAGGAATGGCTGTATGTGTCTAACTACCATTAACACTAATGGGAGCGACGTACATAAATCCCAGCACGGCAATGGCAGAACAGACCCCAGATGCCTTTAAAGAGGAGAGTGCTTGTAGGGGATGAATAGAGGCACACGAGTCTGTTGGTCCCTGCAACATCTGCTCTGGAAATGTGGAAGGGCGCAATTTGAGGTGTGGGTTTTCGGATACCCTTCTTGAGTTTCACGCGTTGTGAAACCAGCTCGCTGCTCCCTCAGCTGGGCTCTTCCTCCAGGGCTCTGGAGGAAGCAGATCTCAAAAGCAGATAGGAAGATGCCATGGACAGATTCAAATGCCACTAAAACCACTATTCATTTTAGTCCTCCAGAAAGTTAAAAAAAACAAACTGGCGCTCTTTGCCAAGAGTACCCGCGCTCCCCAAGTTGTGCTCACCACTTCCTACCCTTCGGAGCTGGGGATATTGAGAACATCTGTTTTCAAATGCAATGAGAAGAGGATAGTCTGCTTCCTTCCCTCCTTTCCAGAGGACCTTCGGGTTTCCCTGCCTCTTTGTTTCTTATTCCCCTTCTCCCTGGGTTGCCTGTCAACAGCAATCCTAATCCAGCTGTGTAGGTCAGGCACTGTATAGAGCAATTCCCTCAGCCATCCTGAACAGCCAGGGACCAGTTTTCTGCTCTGGCCATTTGGGCATGGGCGTCCATCCCATGCACAATTCACTTGAGAAGGAGAAGATAAGGATACAAAACCTCATTTTTATTCCAAACCTGGTTCTTGGTGAACTTTCCGGTCTGCACTACTCGATGGAGATGCAATGCACTGTCACCTTGCCATTAGGGCCCAGTAATTAATAGCTGCCTAATAGGAGTGAATGTAGTTGCTCAGCAAAATGAATGATGTGTGCTACAAGGAAAAGCACTAGAAAGTAAAGCTGGAGCTGGGAAGTTGTTAGTGAGGGGAAATTTCTGCTTGCCCTTCATTAGGAGAAGCTCCAAAGAAACGTAAAGTTTGATCACATTAATCAGAACTGGCATCATGCAATGTTTTTCTTTGTTATTTGGCATAAATTGCATGCACTAAGTGATTTAAATTACGCATATACCTGCCATAATTTTTTTTTGCTGATATTTAATGAATAGTGTGGGTTGTCTTTGAGCATTGGAACAATACGGGCTGGTGAAGGCTGAACACAGCGCTGTTTTCTAGGTGACAAAATCAGTTTTCACGTGGGCTCCAGCACGGACGGGGAGAAGGGGGCAACTTTTGAGTGAGTTCATTACTATCAAGGCTCTCACAGCCATCCCTCCCTCGTGCTTTTCTCATCACTCTTTTTTTTTTGAAGATGAGCCCAGTCCTGTGAAGAACAAACCAGCTCTTCTTGCACCTCCACTGTGACAGATTTTAACCACTATTGTAGTCATGAAATGGCCACAAAATACTCACAACTAGTCGAAGACCAGCTGTGTTTTTGTAAGGTCTACTTTGAACAAGTTGCAGTCAATTTTTTCTGGCTCTTTAGAGGCTGTGACTGACGTGAGCATATATAACATCAGGAATACCTTTATATGATTTTTTTTTCTGTGCTGGTACTGTAGTGTAATTAGCAGGTCCAGACTTGCTCGTGCTCTTTTCAAATGCAATTCTTCTAGGGGAAGGAAATTAAACCAAAGGATGATGCAGCTTTTCACAGCCACTCAGATGAAAGTAAGTGGTGGTTACAATTATTCAGAAGTACTCAGAGAAGTATTGAATATGTTAATCTTTGCTAGGAGAAAGCACTGGACTGGTGCACGTGGCTGGAAATGTGCAGAGGTTGGGTGCCCTTGCAGCTCCTCCACAGCCTTTCTTTGTGGCCTTGGGCAAACTATTTAACCGGTTCTGCAATAGCACAGTTTGTCAGGAGCACGAGTGGGAGCGGCGCTGATTCTTTTCTTCTTTTTATTTGTCTGCTGACGCTGTTAAAGTTTCCAGAGCGCAGACACTGTGCGTGCTGCTGCTGTGCCCAGCCCAGGCATGGCACAGATACCGATGTTTGTCACCGTCACCATTGTTCTTGGCTCGCAGAAGACATTCACCACTCTAGATCAGAGCACACAACAGCGATGGAGGAACTTACTTAAATGTAGCAATCTATAAAACTGTCTGGTATATTCAAAAATGAGAGTGGTGACACCCTCTCCCCCAGTGCCCATCTGCTGGGACGGACGCTGTGCCCGGGATAATGCTGTCCTTGTTCTCAGGAACACGGCAGCGCTTTCTCTGGCGGACGGGGCCGGGGCCGTTCCTCCCGCGCCTCCACACGCACCTGCAGAGAGCCCAGAGATTCCCAATGCCTTTTGCTACTGACACATCCCTTTAAAAAGTCTGTTTAAAGTCATGGAAGAAGGATAATTTTGAGGACTGGGTGGTAGGATCCAGCCTGGTAGGGTTTTAGAAATATTTTGAAATTTGCTCTCCCCTGGCACACACATGGAACGTCACCACATGAGTTTTGTGAGAAGTGTTGGCTTTAGACAGCCCAGAGCTCTTGAAAAGTTAAAAAGAATCAGTGATAAAGGCCAGTATCTTTGGCTTTCACATGTGTACTTGCAGCCTCTTTGTCCAAAATGCAGTGCAGCTCACAAACAGGGGGGTTGCTCCTGGGTCTGTGCTGCACGGCTGCAGGAGTGTCTTCTGTAAAATCTGAATGGCAAATGGAAAGGAGGCAAATAAAACCCCAAACTGGTTTATCAGACAGACTAGGAAGAGAGGGCTCATGCACAACATGGAGACCTGTCAGGGTAATGGTGCTCAGAGTTTGCTCTTCCCAAAACAGGGGCATGAGCTATCACAGACATGGTGAAAGAGAGAAACAACAGGGAGGGTCCCTGGTGTCCTGGGGACCTCAGGAGGGTGGATCTGGCTGCTTTTTTTGACTGCAGAATTTTTCACCCATCCCTAGAGCCCTTGCCTGTGCTGTTCTCTGTGTTCAAGCTGCTGATGCCCTCATTTTGCTCTGGGTACCATCCCTGCAGCATCATCTGAGAGGTTATAGCTTTAACAAAGAAGAAAAGCAGATTGCTCTAGGATGTCCAGAGAAAGCAACCTGTTAGGAACAGGCTTGGAAAAAAGGCAAAGGCAGCAAGTAACTCTCCTGGGAAATAGCCACCAAAGAAGTACCTAACATGAGATTTTGTTGAGTTTATGTCAAGTAAAAATTAAGAGAGATCTTCTCCTCTTCTAGAACCACGTTCACTTCATTATTAAACTTAGCAATAGCAAGCACCACGTGGTAGAAGGAACATACCCATCACTGTAATGCTGTTTTTACAAGCCAAGGAATTTGCATGTCCAAACGGGATGTGTATCATAAATAGACTGTTTACAGTAGACTTAAATTATATGATGAGCCATATAACAGCAGTGAATATATCACACCGTGAGCCCCTGCCAACCATGCATGACTACTATTTGCTTCTCCTCAGGCAGTAAACAAAGTTTTCAGCTGACCTACTGTTTGGTAGAAGTGCACGGAAACAGAGATAAGCAGCACCACTCCTAACGCTGTAGTGGAATAAAATCTGGCATAAATTTGCCTAGAAAGTAAAAGGAATGCATGAAATATTATTTCTTAGTTCACATACAACTCTTCTGCCAGCACGCCATGTAATACTGCATTGCTAGGAAAAGGGGATTTATTCCTGTTTATGCAAGGGTTTGTATTCCAATCAGCTGGTCAAGGCAGTATATATCATATGAATATCAAATCCTTTAAAATGAAGTGTGTATGAAATGGCTGGAACCCCTCTACTCTGGAGCCAGGCTGGGAGAGCTGGGGGTGTTCAGCCTGGAGGAGAGAAGGTCCCAGGGTGATCTAAGAGCTCCTTCCAGAGCCTAAAGGGGCTCCAGGAGAACTGGAGAGGGAGCTGGGACAAGGGCCTGGAGGGTTGGGACAAGGGCAATGGTTTCCCACTGCCAGAGGGCAGGATTAGATGGGACATTGGGAAGGGATTCTTGACTGTGAGAGTGGATAGGCCCTGGCAAAGGTTGCCCAGAGCAGCTGTGGCTGCCCCTGGATCCCTGGAATTGTCCAGGAAGGCCAGGGTGGAGAGGGCTTGGAGCAAACTGGTCTAGTGGAAGGTGTCCCTGCCCACAACAGGGGCTTGGAACTGGATGGGCTTAAGATCCCTTCCAACCCAAACCATTCTGTGATTCTATAAATATTCTAAACTAATAACCTGAAGAAACACACAAAGGGGATGAATTGCCCCATATCGTATTAAAACGCCTCGAGATTCCCACTGGATTCAGAATATCCCTTCCAACTTTGGGATGAACACTCTAACATAAGGCCAGGAAGGCACATCTGGCTTCCCAGGATGGACCTAGACTTCACCTACGCTCAAAAACGTGCTGTTTGGGGCTCTGCAGATTTGTACAACACACTTTGGACTAATTTTCCAATGCCTAATGGGAACGTCGTGCGTCCCAGCCGGTTGTTTGTTTGTCTGCCTGCTCCTCGCCTCCCTCCTACCCTATTTATATACGCACACATGCAAAAAATCTGAGAGTTAAAGAAAAATGTCAACCATATGTAACATACATGGAGATTAGTGACAGTAACAGTGAATTCATTGTGGTTTTGGCAGTCAGGACACCATCCAGGCCATATTTTAAAGTTTTAGACAAATCCACATGTATTCCAGAGATTGCTGTGGATTTTCAGTATGTGTGGCTCATTAGATACACAATCTGCCTGCTATTCTCTCCTGTCACACAAAGCTGATGGCAGCAAACTGGCATCTTGGAGATGTTGGTAGCACTGCAGATTTTAGCATTAATGCCAGCCTTGGGCATCCTGGAGCTCCGTAGCCTTGTGTGACACGTGCCGGCGGTGAGGAGTGCCGGTGTCCCACGGCTGGGAGATCATGCACGAGCCTGCAGCAGAGGGCTGCTGCTGTGGTTGCAGTTCTGCTTTCAAGCAAAATGCAATGATTAAAATCCATATTGTGTCTCAGCTCATTGTCCTTAAAGAAGGAAACAGTGCAAAACTTGGAGCCCTGCACTCAGATTCTGCTTTTTCTGGTCCGTCACAACCACAGCTTTTTTGCATTGTTTCTTCTTATCACAGCTTGAAACTACTTTTGGGGGCGCTATAAGTGAACAGAAACCTCTTCTTAAGTTCATAATTTTTTTCAGATTTTTACATTCTTCTCAAATTCCTGTAATTTTTCCTGTAAATCTTTGCAGCTCCACATCCCTATAACTGTATCTGTGTAGAGCTATTGCTACCCATCTAATAACCGTGTGCAGCATACAAAAGCACGGCTTTGATTCACATAAAAGTGCTAAACTTGCCTAAACCCGTCCGAGTTCAGGCGAGGCTACGTTCGGCACGGGGATGAGTGCTTAAATATAGGTGAAGGCAACTCTGGTCTGCTAATTTCAGCAGAATGTTTCAAACAAAGTGTTACTGTTTAATCTGGGCACATGACGGGTGAATGAATGTTTGAATGAAATGACATAATTGTTGGTTAGCCTGTATAATTTGGAGAGCATTCGCACAAGTTTAACTCTCTCTGGAGGCAGCGAATCTTCAAGGCGGGAAGGGAAGCTCCTTCCCTAAAGGCAGATCCTGGATCTTTTTGCACATACCAACCTTTGGAATACCATGCTGGGCTGGCTTTTGGTTCCAGAGTATCATCCTTAGCCCCTCTCTTCACGTCGTGTATGATATTTAATGCGTCATCTTTGTTTTAAACAAACAATACGCAAGCTGTTGCTGGCAATGGTGGGAAGCTGGTGGTCCATCTGGAAAGCAAGGAGATAGATGAAGGGAAAAAATAGAATTAAAACTGTTTAGGGGTGTATTTGCATGTGTAAAACCCTGGGATGGGAGAAGGGTGTTTAATAGATTTTTAAAAAGAAGTTTGAAGACAGGGGAGATGCCTTGTCTGTAAAGGAGTCCATCAATAATAGACGTTATTTGTGTAATAAAACCAGAGATTTTACTCAAAACAAAGCAAAGCTACAAGTCCATACCTTTAAAAAAGTTGTTTATTCATTATTGCTGCTGCATCAAGTCCACTCACTGTAATATTAACCAATTTTTCCTTGACAAAAGTTCAGGACGGTATAAAATTAACCAATAATACGGCTTATTAATTAATCCAGTGGCAAAACAGCCATTTGAGCATAACAGGCTCCGCAGGATGGTTACAAGTCGGGTTTCTGGCTGAGTGCTTCTGTCATTCCCAAAGACAGAGCACCCCACCTCAGCTCACCACTGCCCAGCGTGCAGCCAATCTGCCATTGAAAACCTTGATTATAACCAGAGAAAAGTTCATTGAAACCAGAAGAAGTTACAAAATCATTAATCTTTCCTGCCATCTTGGATTCTCTCTCTCGCCAGAATCCAGCCAGATGTTTTGCAGTCGCTGCATGCACAGGGCGCTGCGATCCTGTGTGCACAGCTCGGGGTTTTTCCTCCATCCTTAGGGATCTTTGCTCCGAAATTATGCATTTTGGCTTTGCTTTGGAGATTCTCCATCACTGCTGAGAGCTTCCTGGAGAATAGGAGGCACTCTTTCAGCATAAGCCTGTTGGTAAATTAAACTCTTTTATGCGTGCAGCGGTTTTGCTGCCATCCTTGGGGACCAGGGCTGAGCTTTTTGGGGAGCAATTCCCTGCAGGAATGCTGAGCATCGCCGCCGTTTTGGGCTTGCCAGGCCTGGGGATGATGTATGGAGCAGGTGGTTGCAATTTAGGGTTCGCTGCTGTTCCTGGGGAAATGGGTGGAAAAAAGGAGGGTTGGGAACAGAGTGAAAAGGCAGCGGGAACAAGGCTGGCATTATCCACACTGCTCCCAGCCCGAGCCTGCGCCCTGCATGGCTCAGAAAGCTGCATCTTCCCCCCTTTAAAAGGACCTCAGTGAATGAACAGGCAAAAGACCTGAGCGAGGAGGTTTTCATAAAAAAACACCTAGAAATGTAAAAACCTTAATTGGGGCTCACCGAGCAATCCGACATCGCAGCAAATCCTGCTCCGAAATGTATGTGCTCTGCTTTAATGACAGCACGTAGAGTACTGCTGAGATAGTGGAAAATTTTACAGGGAGTTTTGCTTAAGGAATGGCTTTAACTCAAGTTACCTGTAGAGCCTAGTGTCATATGGAAACACTTAGGGAGCTGTGGAAAACTTTCTGAAATACAGTGGAATTTATCTAGCGCAGCATTTCGCGTAGGGAGGAGGAATATGGATTACAATGGAGTCAGGAAGGAGCGGGCTACGGCGCTCTTGGAGACGGCCACTCGCAGCCCCGCGACCGCAGATGAAAAGTACATGTGTAACCGGGGGGAGCATTCCTCACCGGCCCCGTCTGGGATGCATTTATGCTATTTGCCATGCACGTAACCTCGTTATAGAAAACAGAGTCCAATAACCTTAAAAAGATGGACGGTAAAAGAGAAAAAAAAAAAAAAA
>VZRX01000259.1:367462-434008 GCA_013398075.1 Notiomystis cincta | reverse complement strand
AAAAAAAAAAAAAAAGGTGCAAGGAAGCAGATCTGCTTCCAGATTTGCACGCCCGGGGCCTGCGGTGGGGTAGGAACGGTGAGACACGGATCCGGGGGGCCCCCGGTGCCAGCAGCCTGTGTTTGCTGCGGGGATGGTGCTGGTGGAGCTGCAGCTCCAAGGTGGAAGAACGCAGGACAGCCCTGGAATAGTGGGAGCACTGCGTACCCTGCAATCCTGCACGGCCGTGGTGCACCCAGGAGAGCCAGTGTTTGGTGCCGTGGGGTGTCCCGGGAGCTGGGCAGGAGAGGGATGGGAGGAGGCAGACATGTTTTCAAGTGCATTTCGTTATGTATTTGCTCCCTAAATGCTTATGGCACTGGCCGCCAGAGCATCTGGGCACTTCACAATAATTAAAACTGACAAATCCATAAACAGTAAACAACAGGCTACCCACTCGGGCAGCCAAAAACCCACTACTGCATAAGCTCAATAGCTGCACCCATCTGCCAAATAAAATCCTCTCCACTGCCTCCCCTCGTCTGCACAGGCCAGGACAGAGCCAGGCCCTTCCCCACCATCACGCCCCGGCTGTGCACAGCCTGACCCCTCACCCTCCCTGGGGCGTCTCCAGGGCTTTGTGCCGGCTTTGGGAGCAGCAAGAGTTTATTTCTGATTTTTTTTTTCCCAAATATTTTTCCCCACCACAAAGTGGCAAGAAGTAATGACACCCTTTTCCTTCTGACTTCTTGGCCCGCTAACCCTTTCGCAACACAATGGGAAGGCAACCGCTCGCACCCAGGGGAGGGGATTTAATGACTAGAAAATAAAGAGAGAGAATTTACTTGGAAAAACTGTGGAATTAAAAGTTCTGGACAAAACACGCATCACTGATGCATAACATTTTTGTTAATTGGGTCTTAACAGGTTTGTGACTCAGGCTGTAATTATTTGAGAAATGGGTCACACCAGGCAGTGCCAGCCGCCCGTCCTGCCGCTGCGGGAACTTTCACCCAGTTGTAAAACTACATCTCGACGCGTGTTCCCTCCGCCCCGGCAGAGATCCCGGCCTTCGGGGGAGCCACGGCAGCGTGCCGAGCCCGTGGCCTCCGGGATGGGTGTCGGGGCACTGAGATGCTCCCTGCAGACCCCTCCTGGTGTGGGAGAGCTGGGACAGCCCCATCCCACTTCCTGTGCCATGGAGAGGTGTCTTACCCCGTGTCGAGCGCTCTCCCCCCTTCTCCCGCGCTATTGTTTTTACTTTCTGATTTTTTCCCGTGTTTTCCTGACCCGGCAGAGGCACTAAATCTTCCTAATGCCTCCCTGCCCTCATATCGCAGAACGGGCTGCGGGAAGTTGTTGTTTCTTTTTTTTTTTTTTTTTTTTTTTTTTTTTTTTTTTTTTTTTTTGTTTTGGACTAAAGCGAGATTAATTAAAATATAAAAAATGCACCCAACTGTGGTAAATCATTTCTTTTTGCGGAGCGATCGCTCCCTGCTCCATCCACCTCTGCTTTCCTCGGCAGAAGTATCTCCATGCGAGCCGAAGTCTTCTAACGCTCGTAAAGCACCCGAGATATTATCTCTCTAATTAGCAGCTGGAAAAAAATAAATGAGAGATCAATTAATGCTATAATTATAAACAGTGCCTTTAGATGTGTTGTTTGTGGTGAACGAAGGCTTACGCTGACAAGAGCCGTGCTGTGATTCTCCCCCCAAAATGTTGGAGCAGGAGCCCCCTCTCCAGCCCCGAGTTGTTCCTGGCTGCACAGCCCACCCCAGGGTGCTGGGGAGGAGTTTGGGGGGCCTCCTACATCCAAGGACAGCATTTTTCCTGGTCCCTGACTGGCTCTGGGGAGGTGATGGGGTCCCACGGTGGGGCCGGGGGGGTTTTGCAGCTCTCTCTTGGCCCTTCCCTACTCCAGGGTAAGCTGTTTTTCATATATTGTAGCCTGGGAAAGCTGTGTTACTGTTAAAAGAGTAACCATATCCCTTTCTGAGCTGTTGCCAAGCAGATGTAGGGTTTTGGAAAGTTCCCAACAAACTTCCACAGCTGATACTTTACCGACTTGTTCCTTCTCCCATCCCTCTACTTGCACCTATTTAAATAACCAAAGGACATAATTTGGGGGAGGGAGCGTTGCTCTGCAGCTTCTACTTGTTAAATATAATTAATTGAGAGTGACCCGTTAGTCAATTACAGTGTATGGCTTCGAAAAGATGTGGGGAAATATAAAATATTACTGTTTTACCAAAAAAAAGCTCCTTATTTTGTGTTGAAGGAGGACAGAATAATGGAGAAAATCGAGCCCTTTGTGCACTACGGGACTGCTGCTGCCTCGCGACAGGGCAAATATCTCATTTATTTTCTAAATAGCAGTTTGTGGGGTGGCTGCAGGAGGAAGAGGAGAAGAAATTGGGAGAAATCCAGGCTTTCAAGGCTGGCAGTGGTGTGAAACTCGGTGTCGATGCGGATCCCACTTGCGTGTGCTGGAAGGGGGCACAGTGCAGGGCACTGGAAATATGGAAAGCTCCCACAAATCATATCTCACAGGAAAGGTTTATGGGAGTTCAGAGTATAGCAGAGGGGATGGATGTCAGGTTTTCCTACACAATAGAGGGTCTTTTGTTTCCGCGCTGCCTCTTGGCAGCAGCCCCCATGCCACTGCTGGTAATTTCCTGTCCATCCTTCGCCGAGCGGCGGGGCTGGAGCAGGGGAGTAGTCCCACGTTTTTGTTTAGACTGTGTTTTTTTAATGCTGAGCCTTGTCCTAAGCAGGATATCCCTGTGTATGTTTGGAGTTCCTGAACTTCTCTGGAGAAAATTATCCTTAAAAAGCCCCTTCCACAGCACCGAGTTTCTAACTTCTCTCTTGGAAAAAAACCCAACAACAAAAAGCCCAGGTTTAATTGCTTTTGCTTGTGAGAGCTTGTACCTTGCAGCTTAATCCGCCCGCGTCTCAAACATCCATCAGTGTTTTCCTTCCACCCAGGGGCTCTGGAGAAAACCAAAAAGTGGAGGCGATTGGATTGGCAGTTTTACTTCTGCAGCTGGGGGACAGTTCAGCAGGACCCAGACCTCACCAGGTGGGACAATGTCCCTCGGTCTCTGCGTGTGCAGAGGGCTCAAGTTCATCCCTGTTTTCCAAAGCATGGATGTTTTGCAGTCAGAGGAGCTCAAGGGCCTGGCTGATGGTGTTTGGCTGCTGCCTGGAACTGGAGGTTTCTCAGAAAATCTCCAAAATTATGAACCAGCTCCTAGTTTTTTTTCTCCCTGTCTCTCTCAAATTATTTTCTCGGACCGCCCTGACTGCATTTGTTGACACCACATAGTAAAACCAAAGTAAAAGTAAAAGCAAGGAGCCCAGTGGTTGGTGTGCATGGAGGAAGCAGGGCAAGCTCCCAGCTGTGGCTCCCTAGAGGAAAATATGGAAAAATATATCCAGTAAACCCAAAACGGAGGCGCCTCCAAAATGAGTCTCAGTGACGGGACAGCCCTTTGGATGTGAAAAACACCCCTGCATTTTCTGTAAAACTCCCATCCCCATGACCAAACAGCCCAAAGGAACCTCTGGGACGGGGTCCTCACAGCCATGCCCCATTATTTAGGTGTAGAACCCCTCTGGATTAGCAGCTGGCACGGTGAGCATTCCAGGGCAGCCCGGCCGCCTCTGCTCTGCCGCGTGGCAATTACCCTGTGCCGGGAGAGCCCTGCTAAAGAGGATTGGGAGCAGAGTGGCGGGGCTGGAGGTGGCCAGGTCACTCCCAGGAAGCCCTGCGTGGGTTAAGCTGCACGTGCCTGGTGCCACAGAGAGCTGTGTGGTGCTACATGAGGCCAGGCAGTGCTAACGGCACTGAGAGAGCCGTGCGGGGCTCTGCGGTGCTGCACCCTGGGCGTGCTGCTCTGAGGGGCTGCACAACGCTGTTCTGTGGTGCAATACGGTGCTGTGCAGGCACAGTGTTGTAGGGTGCGACAGGATGTTGCACAGTGCTACACGAGGTGGTACAGTATTGTAAATGTAGGTGCTACACTCCCTACAGTGCTACACAGTGTTGTAGGGAGCTGCAGGGTGTTGCACAGTGCTACATGAGGTGGTACAGTATTGTAAATGTAGGTGCTACACTCCCTACAGTGCTACACAGTGTTGTAGGGAGCTACAGGGTGTTGCACAGTGCTACATGAGGTGGTACAGTATTGTAAATGTATGGTGCTACACTCCCTACAGTGCTACACAGTATTGTAGGGCGCTACAGGATGTTGCACAGTGCTACACTAGGTGGTACGGTGCTGTAAATGTAGGTGCTACACTCCCTACAGTGCTACACAGTGTTGTAGGGAGCTACAGGGTGTTGCACTGTGCTACACTAGGTGGTACAGTGCTGTAAATGTACGGTGCTACACTCCCTACGGTGCTACACAGTATTGTAGGGCGCTACAGGATGTTGCACAGTGCTACACTAGGTGGTACGGTGCTGTAAATGTAAGGTGCTACACTCCCTACAGTGCTACACAGTGTTGTAGGGCGCTACAGGGTGTTGTACCGCACTACACGATGTTGTACGGTGCTCTGCGCGCTCCCCCGGCTCAGGCATTCTTCTGGGTAACCTGATCTTACTTCTGTCTGCTTTCAACAGATAGGGGAGGTGAAGTTATGTTAAACATGTCTCGCAGTAAGTTTGATTCGCACCGCTCCGGTCTGGTTTTCTTCCTTGATTAGCTTTAATCAAACCCTCCGCGTTACATGGACTTAATAAAGCTATTTTTCCTGACAAGCAAAGACTGTCTTAACAAGCAAAGCTCATCTGGCCTGAAACTAAAGCCAAGTCAAGATGGTGTTTTAGGTCCTCATTAAAGTCCACAGCATGAAGCGAGAGGGAAAATGATGGAATGGTGCTCCACCAAACCATCTCTCCTTTACATTTAATTAGAGGAATTATACGCAACCCAGTAGATGCCTTGGGAAAGCAATCACCAATGGGTTTGTAAAGAGCCCAGCAGTATAAAAGCAGGCAGCTCCGGCTTTGGCAAAGGGCAGATTAACACCAGGAGCTGGATGGACTTTGGGATCAACCAGGAAAACAAAATAATCATATGGTGTTAATATGAAAAGAGCTGGGAAGCCGCCCGTCCCTGCTCCGGAGCTGCACATGGGCAGCGTGCAGCAGCCCTGCAGTGCTCGGGAGGGAGAGTTTCCAGCGCCGGCGTGTTGGTCCCCCCTGAGCCCTTCCCTTCGGTTACTGCTGACTCACGCAGGTGGGGGGAACGCTGGGGCCGGGCGGCGAGGCGAGGAGCCGAAGGAAAAGCCCCGGCGGGGAGCGATGCCACGGGGCTTGGCAGTGGGTGAGGAAATCAGCCACATGCAGACAAAATGCGGTCAAGCAGCCGCCCCACGCAGAGGATGTCCCTTACGCTCATTAGCATTGTGTTTGGAGCAGAGCTTATCAAAAAGCAGCCAACAGACAGAATCTGTGGTTTGCGCTTTCTGGCGTTCCCCCCCCTTTTTTTTTTCTCTACTCTCTTGTTTTCCTCTTTTTTCTTTTTCTTTTTTTAATTTTTTTTTTCCGGAGGGTTTCTGAAGGGATGTAATCCACTCTGTTTTTATTGCCGTTGCCTCTGGACGTGCTGCAGCTCCAGCCAGCAGTTATTCCAGCCTCTCCAGCCTCCCTGCGAAGGTCTGTGCTGTGGCTGCTACTAAACTGTAAACCACAGGGCTTCCTTAACCCTTTGCCTTCTGCAGCTGCCCAGAGCATGGGGACAAAGGGCCCTTCCAAAACCTGAAACTCCTGGAGCTTTCTCTCAACTCCCCCAAAATATGTTTCAGCACATTTATGGCTGTTCCCTGCAAAGCTGAGGGGCTGTGGATCTGCTGGCCAAGAGGAGACCCTCAGCACTGCTGTCCCACAGGCTCCCTTGTGCAGATCTCAGTGGGATCCGTGGATGCCCCTAATCCATCAGCTTTGCCAAATGCAGCCAATCCTCTCCCTGTTGCCAGAGGGCTGTGGGTACAGCCTCGCCTTGGGAAAGGGCCCAAGGCTGCTCCCCCATCCCACTTGGCACCTTCTGTGGGATTAGGGAATGTCTCTGCATTCCCCAGTGCCAACATCACCGTGACTCGTGAACCTGCCATCTCTCTGCACGTACTACAGACATCATGCCCAGCACCATCCATTCTCCTCATCTCCACTGTTTCATCCTTAAATTCCACTTTTCCCTCTTGGGAGCAGAAATGTCTTACTGAGAAATGGTCAGAGCTACTTTGGGTGCACAACTGCATTTGCAAAATGCTGTCCTGGCTATGCATGTTCCTTTCATTCCTCCACAACTCCCCATCTCCCACAGGTGTTTGTCCCACTGTGCTCTGTGATCCCATGGGTGAGTGCTGTCCTTCCCTGCCCCATTCCCACTGACAATCACAGAATCACAGAAGGATTTCTGTTGGAAGGGAACTCAAGGCCCATCCACTCCCACACCCTGCCATGGGCAGGGACACCTTCCACCATCCCAGGTTGCTCCAAGCCCCATCCAACCTGGCCTTGGACACTTCCAAGGATGGGGCAACCAGTTTCTCTGGACAACCTGTGCCAAGGCCTCCCCACCCTTAGAGGGAAGAATTTTTTTTCCTAATAATCTAATCCAAACCTGCTGTCTTTCAGTTAAAGCCATTCCCACTTGTCCTATAGCTCCGTGCCCTATAAACAGCCCCTCCTTGCTCAATCAATTCTTTGCTCTCTTGTCCATGAGGATATTTGGAAATAATCTCCTAAAAAGGCAATCTCAAAAAGGTCCTGTTGTTACCCATATTTGTACACAGGCTCGTGAGCGACAGGATTCCTCAGGCTTGTCTACACGGGGACAATTGAAATGGATGTGAAATAACTTTTAAAGTGGATTATCTAAACTGCATTACATCCTCGTGTAGACACTGTCATTTAGAAATGAAACAGCCTTAATTTGGTTTAGCTGAATTTTGCTTTCGCAATTTAATAAAGACACTTTAAAGTCTGAGTGAGGAGTTTACACAGGGATTTAATGCAGTTTAATTAATCCACTTTAAATTCAAATTTTTAATTAATTAGGATGAACTTTCCTTAAGTCTTCCCCTGTTGAGATAGTGGCATGGCATTCCCAGCCACCTGGCCTGATGACCTGGTGATCTAGGACTCAGAAGAGCTGTTGCAGTGATGCATGACTGGTCCAGCCCCCAGAGCTGGGTACATAAAGAAAGTAATTTTAAAGTCCTCCTGGTCTGGCCACGGCCAGGAAGTCCTTCCCTGCAGTAAATTACCTCTGGAGAACCCAAGTTCCTGCTGTAATGAGCCACCATCCTCCCAAGTGCTTTAGGTTCTTGTGTTGCCCACGAAACCATAAGCAGAAGCATCTGTCTGATGTGAAAGGGGTTTGGGAAGATGTGGCCCAGAACAGGGAAGGGCACAAGAGCCTCCTTCAGCTCTGCGAGCGCCGTGCGCACTGACCACCGACAGGGTTCCAGCTTCTCCCCCAGAGTGCATCGTGGTTTTGCAGTATTGGCAAACCCACAAAAACACTTTCTGTGTAGGAGAACAGCACCTGGACTCTGGGGCTGGTCAAGGCTGCAGAGCTCCCTTTGTGCCTGGTGATTTATGGTCAGTAGAAGTGCCTGCTGGGCTCACTGTGCTCATCTCCTAGAGATGCTGGCCTTGCCCTGGGTCCTCATCATCAGCCTTCATCTCCCCACGCCCACTGGCAAGGGCAGAGTTTGTACAGGGCTTTTACAATGCAGTTTGCACAGAAGTTTCTTTCTGTGAACTGGAACATCTCCTGGCTCAGCTCTCCAAGACCTCTTCAGTCCCTTAGCAGCTCTGCAGCTCCCTTGGGGTTTGCTTTGTATGGGACCCCTTGGTGTGCAGACCTTGGCATCCACGCCGTGTCCTCCTGCCCAAGCCCCACAGCCCTCTCCATCCTTGGAAAATCCTCTAGCATCATGAAGTCCACCCATGGCTGTGGTTTTCTTGGGCTACAATCCATGCACAGCTTTGCAGGAGCTGTTAAAGATTGGGAAAGGTGAAGGAGCGAAGGGGCAGGTGAATGGGGCTGAACCGTGTGGTAAATGAAGAAGTTTACTGACACCAAGCAAAGGGTTTGGCATTTTTGAAATCCTTGTGCAGCTTTGGGCACTTTTAAAATCCTTTTTAAACTTTACAGCCAGGATGCTGGCAGTGCTGTTAGTGGCAGGGATCAATGCCTGTGCTCGCTCTCCAGCACGTGGCCTGGAGCATCCTCACTCCCGCTCTCTGCACGGCACACCAGAGCTGGGCACAGCTCAGCCTTGGTTTGTAAACACCAAACTGCTTTTTAGGATTGCTAGGTCAGTGCCAAAACCCAACACAGCTTTGCTTGGAGCCTCCATGGCACTCACTTGCTGCTACAGTCCAACATGACATCATTGATTGGAGAAGGGATCTGCCACCAACTGCAAGCTCAGAAGTGCCAATTTTGATTAAAAACTTCTCTTCTGCAGTGCACGGGGTTTATCTGTGGCTAAAAGGAGATGGGGAAGAACATTCCTTGGCTCTGGCACTTGGACATCTCTAGGCTAAACAATGTAGGGGAAGTTTTCTGTTGTTAAATGCTTGGTAATCATGTGTGTATTCTAAATTTAGGGTTAGTCCATTTTCTCTGTCATATGAGGGGACAAGGGAGGCAAAACCAAATAGTTGGCAAGCATTTGGGTAGAGAGAGCCTTCCTAACAGCCATAAAAAGATTGTCTTTGATAGGGATTTTGTTATTTCACTGTGGAAGTCATTCTAAGGGAAGATCTCGTATCACTGTAGTTAGTCACCAGATTAGCTATTCATATATTTTATTGGTAAAAAAATATGACAGGGGATTATTGTGTGAGAACTTTGTGGAAAAGAGAAGAGATAAAAGCAGTTTAACTGTCAGTACATTACAGCTGTGGTTAGCTCTGCACAGTGTTACTGGATGGAAAGAGACCGGGTCTCCGAGGACTGTGGTTTTTCTCTTTGGATAGACATGGACCACGCCAGAGCTTGGTGAGAGGCATCTTTCAGACCAGGTAGCTGAAAGAGGAGAGGCTGAAAATGAAAAAGGGTTTGATGTGGCCAAAGAGATGGAGACATTGAGGGAAGTCAGCATGTTCGTGCAGAGGATGAGTCCTCATCCAGCTGCAAAAGAGCTCTTGACCACGTGGATGTGGAAGGTGGTGGCAGTCTCTGCATTTCTTCTGCCTTCTTTGCACATGCTTCCTGAGGTTTTTCACCTCCATTTTTCCCATTTCTCCATGTTTTTGGCTGCAGACATTCAGAAGTCTTGGACAAATGGCTGTGGTAAACATACAAATTGGCTGCACAGCGAGCACACGGAGCACGCACGGAGCTGCCACAGCAGCACGCTCCGTGTCCATCTGCACAGCACATGTGCACCAGGGCTCAGGCACTGCATGGCTCCTGGGGTGGGACATGGAGCCTGGCCACCCAGCTGCTCCTCTGGAGCAGGTTGAAATGTGGTTGTCACGAGAAGATCTGTTTTGAAGCGATCCTGGATTAGTGGTGGGAAAGGCTTGAGGCTCCTCTGCGTGGCTGCTGGAAGCCTTGGCAAAGGTGAACCACCATGATGAGGAGGTAAGTGGGCTGCAGAAGAAGTGCCCAGGATGGAGGTCCTGCTTTGTGTCTGGCTCAGTTGGAGGGCAGGAGAATGGATAATGAGATTCAGGAGAGCACTTGGTTTGAGAGTTTAAGAGGCATGGTTGGGTCCATGCTCTTCACAAGGTGCTCACGCCAGTGCTTTATAGAGGTGCTGTATTGCTAAGATGCCTTCATCACTGCCTTCATCTCCATTCTCACCAGTGGTGCAGGATTAAATTCTTAATTTGTGGCTTCCCTTCCGTGAAAATCAAACTGTACAGCACCTGAGGCCCGACCTGTGCCTTGTTTAGAGTCCGACCTGCCCATGTTGCCGTTCATCCGTGCTCCTCCTAAGGGTAACTGCAGAGTCCTCCTGTATCCCATGGGCTGTGCTGTTTATAGTTTGCAGGTTTGGACACTTCAATGTCTTGATCGGTCCTGCTTTGCATGCCAGAGTGTTTTCATTAGCACAGCATTCATGCATGTGAGATTGTCGCTAACTGATATAATTAACCAGGATGTCAAAGGCTATTTGTTTATTGCATATGCAATGGCTCTTCTGGAGTAAGAAGCCCTTTCTGCTGACACTGTGCGAATGGGAACATGCTAAACTAGAGGGATAACACTGAGCTGGAGGTGGAAGTTAGGAACAATGATTGTACTTTAAAGAAGCAAAAATAATAATGCAGATTTGAATGGGTTGGAGTAAAGATAATCACTGTGTGGAGAAAGAAAGACAAGGATGAGGAAAAAGGAGTTTGTTGGATAATTCTCCCCTCCAATTACTATTATTATATGAGAATATGTTATTCAGAAACACAGGTGTTGACTCTCTCAGGTGGATTGACTGAACTCTTTGGGCCTTCTGTATATCATGTCTGAGATAATTTTGGATATCTGCAGAGTTTTTAAGAGACCTTGTCAGGAAATCTTTCCTTTTAATTGTTTATAAATAAATATTCCTTGCAGCAGGACTCAGCAGTTCCTACACTGTGAAATGTGAATTGTAGCATTCATGTGTTAAGTATTAAAATGTGTAGTTTGTAACAAAATGATGGGAAGTCACATTCATGAAGGTCTGAGGAAGTTCTGTGGGCTGATGGTTAATTGTGTCCCAACAAATCTGTGGGCTGCTGCTGCAGAGAGACCCAAATATCTGCTATAGACAGCTCAGTGAGTGTCAGAGCCTCTTGTCCCTTTGTGTTGGAGGTATCACAAAATCCTCATTTAGGCTTCCTCCTCTACACCTTCCAAATCATTTGCTTCTGCTCCCCTGGTTTCAGCTCCCATAGTGCCCAGTCCATTGCTCCCATCCTGCTCTGCTTCCCTCCTCTCAGTCCCATGGCTCAGCCCCTTTCCATAGCTGCTTTTGCTGAAGCAGTTAAATCATCAGCATTATTTAGCACCATCACAAATTCCTTTCTTGGTTCCTCCTCTTTGCAACACCACTTCTTCTCTCTCCTTCAGTCTCTGCAATCACTGCCAATGGATGGCCAAAACAGGGCTGCATCTTCGACTTCTTGTTCTACAGACGTGCAAACAATCTGTACCTCCCCGTCTCTTGCCTTGCCCATCCCTCAACACATGATTGCTCTTTTTCACTAGTCCTGGCTTCTGCAAAGCTGTAAATTCCATGGCCTGGATTTTCTCAGTCTCTTCCATCTATGCTGTTTTCAGATTGATGCTGGATTTGATCCCTGGCATTTGACCTTGGCTTTACTGTCCCCCATAGCATGTCCCAGCTACGTTCTCCCTTAGCACTTGTGTGTCTATTCACCAGTGTCCTCTGCCCTGCCCCCTCTCCATTCTCTCCTCCAGCCTTCCTTGCCCCTTGGTTCAGACTCCCTCTGTCTTTCTCACTCATCACCTTCTCTGACCTATCTGGTCCTTTCCATCCTGGCTGCCTCCTCAGGACCCTCATCTCCCACGTGTCTTTGGGTTGCAGGGGCTGTCCGTGACACTGCACCTCGTAAAGGAAAATCCCATATGCTGCCTATCTGTGCATTCCTCTCCCTGTTAACTTTTCACCTGCTCCCTCTTAGCACTTTGTTGTTGTCTTTGGCTTATCTTGCACTGTAATCTCTGCAGGGCACAGTGGTCTGTGTGTTCCTATAATTCATACCGTGCCTGCTGCAATGCAGCCTTTGCGCTGTCGGGTACATGGGAACATTTCTAATGCAAACAACTAATAGCTAGGAAGGGAGTTAAAAAATTAGAAAGGACTCCAAGCCCATGTCACATACTCTCTTGCAAGGAATGGGGAAAAAAATTGTTTATTCTGGCCCCAAATTTTAATCACCCAAGGGCTGTTAAGATAAAAATAGTCAGTTCTGCCTTCTGTTTATGGTATACTTGGTTGAGTGCAAGCCAATTTTGAAGCTGAACATACTGTCTGCTATTTTTGCTTGATTTTAGATTCCACATTTTAAATAGTTTCTTTAACAAGAAGCATATTTTCACTGATACAAACTTAGCTTGAGGAGAAGCATCCTGAAGTTCCAGCCATATTGAAGATCAGTGAAATGTAGTAAACTCTGGTTTTAAGGGTTTTGTTTTCTCCAAGAGCTGAAATGAAGAGTGTGTTCTGGCAACAAGTGCTGGCACGTTGTTCATTAAAAGCTCTCTTCCGAGCCTTGGTTCCCACACACATGTGCCCTCATTCTTCAGCAGAGCTTCCAGGCAATGGCATTGGCAGTGCTCTAGTCTGATCTTCAGCCATACAATTTGTCTTAATTGTCTACTAGCATCTAGGCAAGACTTAGCTCACGGGTGGCCACAGCAAGGGGCCACATGCAAACCGATGAGCTTCTTAATGTGGCCTGCCCGGCAATCGGATGATTTAATTATCTGTGCCCGTCGTAGGCTGCCTGGCTGCTCCCCATCCCGCCTGCCCTCAGGCACGGCGGGCTTAACCACATGCAGCCATGGGGGCAGCTGCATTTGATCTTCCTCGCCAACGCCAGGGTCCAGCCCTGACAACAGCCTCTCTGTTCGGCGCTTTCTTTCCCCTTCTTTCTTTTTCCGCTTCGTTTGGCTCCGTGCCCCCGGCATCATTTGTGTGTACGGGAGGATGGGAGAGTTGGATGGCAAAAACTTAGAACATGGAGTTGGGTGTTGACAATCCCAATGATTAATTGATCCTCCGAGGATCCAAGATGATTTGCTGAAGCATCAATAATAGAAATCCTGTCATTATACACTATTTACTTGGTCTTTCTGCGGGAAGACATCCTGTCTCACTATGTGTCTGCATCGTGTGTCTCACACGGGGCCAGCCTGCAGCTCCCAGGGCACGAGGGACTGGGCTGTCACCCACAAACTTTCTGCCATCAGAAAGTGTTCTAATGTGCTGTAGAAAATTAGAGCATGTCCAGTCCATTGATTATTTTCAAAATCGACTCAGCAAAGCCCTTTGCTGCCAATACTTCTGGAAAAAAGCTCAATCCCCTTTAATTAGCAGGGAACACTGGAGTTGGGCTAGGGCTTGGTGGGATACAGAAGGCAGAGGGACCACGGTTCACTGCCTGGGACACTCCCCCGCTGGAGAGCTGTTGGGACACTTGTGACATTTGCCCGTAGCGTTTCCTGCTCCTGCTGCATGTCAAGTAAGGGCAAGAGACGGTGTGAGAGAAGCAGTAGGATCAGGATGACCCCGTGCCTGGGGCAGAGATCAGGGATGTCCCCGAGGGTGACCTCTTGCCATCCTGATCTCTTCTTATCTGCCCAGGTTGAAATGCAGCTACTTGGCTGCCTTGCTGCTACCTGGGAAGGCAGCTCTGCTGCTTGTGAGCAAGGAAAGGAAAGTAGGTGACACCCAGGCTGGAAGTGCTGATCTGCTCTGCGTCAAGGGCCCTCCCCACCTCACCCTGGGTGTGCTCTTCCTTCCAAGCACCCTTTCTGATGATGGTGGTAGTTTTGGCTTGCTGCTGGGAGGTGTCAGCTCCAGTGCTTGTAGTGTTTGTAAGCTTCCCCCTGCATGTACCAATGGCAGTGTCATTCTGATAACGTTCCTCATGGGAGCATCTCAAAGGCTTTGGGAGCCATGAATAATGCTTCAAGCTTCTAGTCTCTGCCATGGTCGGGGTCTCACTGTCCTCCTGGTTCCTGGATGCTCCAAATGTGGAATATTCCAGTATCATGGAATCTTTAGAAATGTTGGGAACAGGAGAGGTTGTCAGTACCACCATGCAGAGCCCTCCCAGGGCTGAGTTCACTTGATAGAATCCTGGAATCGTTTGGGTTGGAAGGGACCTTAAAGCTCATCTCATTTCACCCCCTGCCATGGGCAGGGACACCTTCCATTGGACCAGGTTGCTTCAAACCACATCCATCCTGGCCTTGAACACTTCCAGGGATGCAGCATCCACAAATTCCCTGGGCAACCTCATCACCCTCATAGTAAAGAATTTCTAACATCTAATCTAAATTTCTTCTCTTTCAGTTTAAAACAATTTCCCCTTTCCCTATCACTATCTGCTTGTGTGAAAAAAAAACCCAAATACTTCCACAACTCTATGCCAAGGCGGAATTTTATCCAGGGATTTTGTGGTATTTTTCATCTCTGCTAAGTGTAGGGGAGTCAAACATTTTCAGGTGGTGTCACTCTCTAATGCTGAGCCAAGAAAGGCTGTCCTTTGGGTAGTTAATGCATCTCAGACTTGCTGGTAGAATATAAAGTCTTAAACATTATTAATGCTTTAGCAGACACCTCAGGAAGCATTCATACTCCTCTCTTCATTTTGCTTTCATGCAGGACGGTGCCTGGGGTGAAAGTATTTCACAGAGTTGGGAAAAGGGCATCAAAAGTGCTTGTGTCTGCCAGGCACCGAGAATATTTTATTCTTTCATTGGTGTGGCTCAAGTTCAGCTCCTGGATCCTGCTCACTGGGCTGTTTTGATGTGTTTCACTTTCTGAAAAAAAGTGATAGTTTTGGAACAGGCTGCCCAGGGAAGTGGTGGAATCACCGTCCCTGGAAGTGTTCAAAAACCATGTCGGCGGATGTGGTGCTTGGGGACACGGGTTAGTGGTGGGCTTGGCAGAGCTGGGGGAACAGTTGGACTCGATGACCTTAGAGGGCTTTTCCAACCTTAATGATTCCACGATTCTGAAAATACTGTTGAGTCATGGCCAGATTAGGGATGCTCGTCCCCCTCACCTCTTACATGCCTCTGGAAGCACTCTCTGCACAGATCCTCAGCGTGCCAGCCCAGCCCATGCCCAGGGAGAAGGTGACTGCAGGGATCACAGCTGGGACCCCCATGGCTCCCAAATTATCCCGCTGCATGGCGTGTGAGGCACGAACAAACCTGCGACAGGGAGATGGGGTGGCAGGATGAGACAGCTGATTTCAATTATTTTATATATAAATAACTTGCAGATAGTTTGCAAGTTTGGCAATAGCTGCTGGCGCAGCAATGTGACCTTGTTACTCTTACCCCATTCCTCTGAGTGTTTGTCTCACTCACTTGTTTTTCCGTGTCTTAAATTAGATTGCAAGTGGTCAGGGAAGGGGCTGGGGCTGCCCCTCCTCAGCACGGCCCCACGGTCCCACAGCAGCAACAAACACAAGTAGGGATAAGACATCAGTTTGGGATCTGCTGAGTCCCTGGGGATAGGAAAGCCCCGAGTGTTGTGTTTTTCCCTGGGATGGTGTGGTCAGTCCCCATCCTCCAGCTCCACGTGAGGCTCTTTGCTGGCGGCCAGGCACAAAGCGGGGGCTGCCGCATCATTCCAGAGGGATGTAGGGATGAGGAGGGGGACGGGTGTCCTGGATTTTAGCACTTTGGGGAGTTTATTAGTGTTGACAGTGTGTGAACTTGACATCCTTTGTAATAATGCGGTTTTAAAATCTGCATTATTCATGCGCGCTGTTTGAATACAGGCCCACTGTGTAAGTTCGGGAGGAAAATTAATTAAATAAATGTCAGCATCCTTGAAGAGCACGTGAGATTTCACATTGCAGGATAACAGCTCCGGCTGCTTTAACCACCAAAGGGACTAAAGGGTGGGAAGGGGAAGATCTGCACTTAGGTGAACAGACTTTCCCTCACCAATTCCTGAGGAAAGCTGAAAAGATTAGAAAGAAATTAGTCCAGCCACACAAATCTCTAATATTTCATAATTTTATTAATAATCATTGTTTGTTCCACTATTTATTTATATACACTGGATAGTTCTGAATTATTTTATCCCGGGAAACATCCATTTACTCTTAGGTTAAGTTTTAAAATTAAAGCATAGAGCAGATGGCTGAGGATGCACTGCCTGGATAAATCAGACTGTACCAGTGGGTGGAAAGGGAATTACATCCATGGATATTATTTGCAAGACTAACAGATAGTTATAAAAGTTGTGTTTCTGCTGAAGTACCCAGCAAAAGGTGATGGGACAGATACTACCAGGAGAGATGAAAAGGAAATAAAGGTTTTAAGTGAAGCTTGTAGGTATTTTTAAGGAGGAGGATTTACCTTTAATTCTGTAGCAGGAGGCTGCACCTTTCCAGGCTTGGAATGATGGTAGGACTGACCAGGGATGCTTATTGGAAGACAGTGCTCCTGCAGAGCAGGAAGAGGTGAAAGAGTAGGTATTGCAAGGGAAAATGCTTTGCAGTTAGAAAGTATGAAAAGAAAAAATTCTGCTTGTTAAGTCAAATCAACAATTTATTTTGGTTGCTGTAGTTGTTCTCAGAAGGAAGGGAACAACTTCCTTCTGGTTGAAGATGTAGATAAACATCCCTGATGGAGATCACTGACCTCTTACACCAGGGGCTTGATTTTCTTGGGGCTTGGTGTTTACCCTCCAAATTCTTTAATACCTATATGCAGGACCTTCCCAGTAAATTGTGTTTAGTAGAATCCTAGAATCCCAGAGTGGCTTGGATTGAAGGGACTTTAAAGCCCATCCAGTCCCACTCCTGCCATGGGCAGGGACACCTTCCACTATCCCAGGTTGCTCCAAGCCCCATCCAGCCTGGCCTTGGACACTTCCAGGGATGGGGCAGTCACAGCTTCTCTGTGCAACCAACTCTGTCCAATGCTGTGGGCAGGGCCACACCACCTTCAAAGGAAAGAAATTTCCGTTAAATGGGAGAAGGCTTTCTTCCAAAGTGAAGGAGGGCAGGGCAGGACCTGAAGGACTGGTCTGCACATGAGGATCAGGAGCTGCTCTTCAGGTGGGTGCAGCGAGTGGCTGGGATGGTCTGTGGTACGCTGCACCTGTGAAATACTTTGGAAAATAAAAGGAATTGGGAGTGCCACAGTGATTGTGCACAGGTCTACTCCCAAAGTCAAGTGTACATAAAGTCCTTGCAGCACTCCAGTGATTTTGAATTGCTTGACATTGTGGGAGCGCTCCAATCTCGGTCTCTTTGAACCTCAAGAGCCTCGGTGTTATCTGAAGCACAGAATCATTTTATAACCCAGGCAAACAACATCCTCACCTCCCAGGTTTGAATGCAGGGATGTGTGGTTACACACACCCGTGCTCACAGTTAATGCACGGGGCGGGGGGAGAGGGAGGAATCCGTGCCAGCAGGAGAGCCCGGAATGCGCTTTCCCACTAATGCTGAGAAGCAACAAAATCAGATTGCAGCCCATGAATGTCCCCTCACTGAGAAAGGGGAGTTTAGAAATAGCCCCACAGATAAAGGAGGGCATTTATCCCCACGATTGTTTGGCAGAAAAAGCAATTTCCATAGTCTGCTGATGGTCAGTCGGGAACGTGCTGCAAGGGGCCCGCAGTTGTCTCAGATGGAGCTGACGGTTTTACTGGCCGAGTTTTGTTTCAACTTAATGAAGTAAGTACTTTGCCTGCATCCAGGCGCTGACGGGGAAGGTTTGTAAACTCCTCGCCTTTGTTGGGGTGACTGAAGTATTTTTTTCTTCTTTTTAACCAGCCATTTTTGTTTCTTCTCAAATTCGTTGCCATAGACAAAGGGTGCGTTTACTGGTTAAAAAAAAAAAAAAAAAAAAGGAAGGAAGAAAAAACCCAAAAAGGCTTTAAACCGGGTTTGCATCTTGAGTCCTGAAAAGCCCATTTTTTATGCAGGGGAAGAAGAGAGCCTTAGAAAAGGCAGGAGGCAGGGACGGAGGCGAGGGGGTGGGGAGCCGGAGATTTATGGCCCTTTGAAGGCAGCTTTTCTGCCCAGCATCCTGCCCGGGTGCCGTGGGNACGATGTAAAAAAAAAAAAAAAAAAAGGAAGGAAGAAAAAACCCAGAAAGGCTTTAAACCTGGTTTGCATCTTGAGTCCTGAAAAGCCCATTTTTTATGCAGGGGAAGAAGAGAGCCTTAGAAAAGGCAGGAGGCAGGGACGGAGGCGAGGGGGTGGGGAGCCGGAGATTTATGGCCCTTTGAAGGCAGCTTTTCTGCCCAGCATCCTGCCCGGGTGCCGTGGGCTGCAGTGGTGGGACCAGGCTGGAACCTGCACCTCGCCAGGAACCAGACCCAGCAGGGACCCAAAGGGGACACAGGTCCTGCCACATGCCCAGGACCTCCCAGGGCCACTGATCCTACACCCACCTCAGCCAGCGCGGATGTTTAGTTTGAGATCATCACACAGCCTGAGGTTTTTGAGGTTGTTTTGCTTTTTCTAACTCGACGTGGAAGCGGCTGTTTGATGCCAGCCTGTGCTGGAACACAGCAGCCTGCCCGTGCTCCGGGAGAGGGGTGCATGGGCAGCCCGAATGCTGCCCAGCAATACAATAATAATTGAAGATATTTAAAAATGTATGTATCTTCCATCTTTCCCATATGGGCTCCTTAGGCAACATGACCTTATGTGGCCATTATCTGACCTCTCTTACACTTGGATTACTCGGTACAAAGCAAATTTATGGTTGTTTATTCTCTCCTCCTATCAGCTATTAGTGCCTAATCATATGGTCTATCGATCAAGTGATTAATCGCCTGCCTAAAGAGGCAGCAGGTCCCGGGGAATGCTGCACTGCACCAGCCTGAACTTCAACCTCTTATACAAACCAGCGGAGTAAAGGCATTAGTCACTGCCTGCAGCCCGGGGCTGGAATGCCGCGGGAACGCCAGGAGGTAAAGCCCCCGGCTTTCTTCAGCAGCCGACTTTGTATTTCCCTTTCTTAATGGATAAAACTCCACCTAACTGAGCGGGCATACAGTTGTAAATGGGATGATTTCCAATGCATCCTATAAATAATGATCAAAGAGGAAAATATGTGGGCCTTATTACAACAGTGCCCGCTAGTGCTGCTATAATTAAGGGTCTGTCAGCATTTCTATTATAAACCCTTATTTTCAAGGGTTTATAACTCGGCCATAAAATTTTGCTCTGGCTGAGACTTGGCATAAAACGTCCCAGCATGTGACCAGTTTTTCTTGTTACCAAATTGTTAAAAACCTAGCGATCAGCCCCGTTTTAGTTATAACAACATCCAAGCACCTTTGTGTTTCAGAACCACTTTTACTTCTTAAACAAGCCGCTTACTATTAAATCGAAATTAGCATTTGAAATCAAAAGTGCGCACTGAGCCTCTCTGCTCTTTATTTTAAACAGACCTAAAAAGGAGCATGTTATTCCCTTCTGCCTGGGGTTGAGTTGATGGCACCCACGCCGTTGCCATCAGCAGGACACACTGTGGCCGGAGTCTTGGAAGGGTCTTCCAGGGGTGCAGGGCTGGCATTGGGTCCTTGGCCTGTCCAGCTTTGCAGGGCTCCCCAGTTCCCCACACACTCAAAGCAGCAATTATTAAAACCAGTGGGTTGATTTCAGCCATCAACAATTCTGTACAAATCCAGAGTACTGGAAATGGGTGCCCTGTACGCTCTGGTTTAGCTGGAGTGCTGACCCGCCTTAAGTGGATTTATTCCTCCATGATCCATGCACGTTAACTCCTGCTAATGAGAATTATGGCTTAGTCCAAGGGGGGAATCTAGAGTTCAGTTTGAGTGAAACTCAGGGAATTTCACTCTAAGAACACATACTAAATTTTAAAAACAAAAGGTTGCCATACCTGTACCTCTCTGGTTTCAACAGGAGTATGTTCCATTTCCAGAAACGTGTCCTTGATGTGTTAGCAAAGGACAGCAAGTTGGCTCAAAAAGATGCAGCCACTTAAAAACATTGATTCTCCCAGGACAACACGCCAAAATGCAGAAATAAATTAAACATAAGCAGATGCTGTACCTCCTTTCCATTTTTGGCTAGCACATCCCATTGTGGGACTACTAGTGGGACAACTGAGAATGACTGACATTTACTCAAACTTAAGGCCTTATTGGACTGTCCTGGCAGAAGTGACAAAAATTCAGGTTTGTGCTAGTATTAAATCTGAATGTCTCACTGACTTCTTAAGGCATGCATTACATCAGTATAGTTTATCTTCCATGCCAGGTTTATACTACTGCTCTGTTTTAAAAGGACCTGATCAAGTTTGCTAACATCATCTTGGATTTTCAAAGGAGCACTAGGGAAATATGGACCCAACTCCTATTGAAAATCCTCACCTCAAAACTCCCCCCTCAGAGTTCCTACCCTGGCAGGGATCCCACAGCTAAGCTCTTTCCATTTCCAGAAAAATCATTGAGCTGAGGCTAAGAACACTCATCTGGTGCCTGTCGAGTGTATTGTCTGAATATAAACACAATGATTCTGGAGCAGGGAAAGAGCCTGTGACTTAAATGGATTTACACTGGCTAAGAACCTGGCCTTCCACACTCGACTTCTGACATTACTTGAAAGTAAACATTGAGCTCAACTATTCTGTGATTTACACGGTGGTTTAAGATGCATGCAGTGACCAGGCAGTTGCTCTTACCGTGAGCCTCGCCAGGTTTGATGTTTTCCTTAAGGTTCCAGGTAACCAAAAATTTCCATGTGTATCTCAGCTGCCATAAAAAAAAAAAAAAAAAAGAAAAAAAAAAGATGAAAGCTTGAGTTTCTGACTCTTGAGAAAAGCCTGAAAATGTTCCTCGTCTGCACTTTAACGGCTCAGAAAGCAGAAGGCAAAGAGAAAAAAAGGAGTTTGAAAATGCCATGCTTTTTGAGATGTGACATATGCTTTTGCTGTGCTCTGGGTTGGCAGGAGGCGTTGCATGGTGGATGCAGCCCCGCCAGAAAGCAGGTGCGGGAGCCCGAGCGAGCGGCGCTCCCTCCGTTCCTCTGGAGTCGGAGCCTTCCAGTCGCTTTTCCTTACTCCTGTGCCCCACTGAGCAGCAGATTGTCTGCTGGAGATGGGATAAATAGTTGTGGATGTGCCCTAGAATCGTCATATTGGGTGGTTAAGATGGGAGCCCCTTCTGAAGGGCTCATGCTGTTCCCCTGCAGTGACGAGCCGTGTGTATAGTTGTGCGTCTTAGAGCTGCAGGAGGGCCAAAAATTCCCAGGACAGAAATAAATCCACCTGCTGGGCAACCCAAAACTTTCACTTTTCTGTGCTGCAGGCCAAAAACTGTGGGCAAGTGATTTTCAGAATGATGGTGGTGCTCCAGGTGCTCCTCCAGCCTGGCACAGCACAAAGTTGGATGTGGACATGGGTTCCCAGGGAATCCCTCATGAGCTGTGCCAGCCCACAAGGGGCTGCTTCTTCTCCAGCCTGGGGTTTGGCTGGTGGAGCAGTGTGTGTGTCTCAGGGGCCATGGGGACCCTTGAGTCACCCTTCACCAGACTGTCCCTAAGCTGGAGGGGCTCTGCAGTGATGCTCCTTGAAGCCTTTGGTCCCTTCTCTCCAGGTCTTCTGCAGAGATGCAAAATCTGGGACCCCTCTTGCATCCATTGTGTCACCATGGGCCACTCCTGCTCAGGGACAAAGCAGGACATTGTCTTTGCCCCCTTGTTCTCACAGAGACTGTTACTTACCTAACTTTAAGTGATGGAAGGCTCTTCTGCACAGCATGTTTTTGGGCTGCATGGCAGAGAAGAGCCAACGTCTTTTTCCATGTGGGATCCTGCAAAGAGAGCACCCAGGGCACAGCCTGGGCAGCTGCAAATTGCCTTTCCAAAGCCATCAAGGGAGTTCTGTGGATTTATTCTGGACTGGGAATTCCCTTCCTCCCTGCTCCCTGAGTCCTGGAAATGCTTTTCTCCCTGTGCAAAAAGTGAGCTAAAGATTTTACAAACACTGAATCTGGCCCCTTACATGTGATAATTCTAAAAAGTTCAGTGAAATCCAGGGGCTGGGGGCAGGCGGGGGGGTTGGTGTTCCTTATCGAGGGGAGGAATGATGGGTTAGCAGCAATTCCTTCCTTGCAGTTAGTCTGGGTACCATTGGAAGCAGAATTTGTCAGTTCTGAAGTGCACAGATTAGAAAGGAATGTGGAATTTGGAAACGTGGCAGCTTGTAGCACTGTATGGTTTAAATTAAACCTTTTTTTGGAAAGCAGAATTGCTGTAGGCCACATTTAGGGGGAAAGCAACAGCAGAGAGGGCTGGCTGTGGTTTTTGCTTTGCTGTGTAACCGGTCCACTTTCTCTTGTTTTAACACAGAATTTTTTTTTTTTTAATTTAAAAAAAAAGAGGAAAAAAATATGCCTCTGGCCTCCTTCTGCCCAACCACAGCTTCACTGCTGACCACAAAGAGGAAGCCTGGGGAAGCAGCCATAGGATTAATACCCACTGTCTCTTAACCCAACAGGGTGTGAAAACATTTTATAAAACATCTCTTATTTTTTATTTTTTTCCCCTTTCAGATGGATGGCGTGGCTGGGATTTAGACATCTTGAAACAAGCACTTGGTTGCCTTTGCCTTGCATTGTGTTCCTCAGAGGGAGCTGGGGGGAGGTCCTAAATCACCCTGGCCAGATCTGTTGTTTAAAATCTGTTTACACCCATCTCCAGAGCTTTCTCCTTGCAAATCATCAACAACTTTGTTGGTCTCGCTGAAATGACAGGAAATATAAAAATGAGTCTGCTGCGAGGGCTGCGCGGTGTAGATCTTGATCAGTTGGAATATAATTGTTCCTAATGAAATGGAGACGCCTAGCTCTTAACTGAACAGCCTTTGCTTCTTTAGAAATAATAAGATTAAGATTATGGATTCTATTAATCATTTGATCAGCTTTATTCATTCATCTTATTTCCTTTACATGCAAAAAAGCCCTGCTCTCTCCATGCCTTTATCTTTTAAGATGATGACATTTACATATTTCCCGGCGCTGGAACGTCCCGGGCGTAATATACAGATTGCTCCGCTTGGATCTTGTAAACTGACTATTTCCATGTGCTAAGTACTCTCGGTGATGAAGATCTTAATAATGTGATTAACTAAATTGTGTCTTTATGCTCTTCCTCGCGCCTCCCTCCCTTCCCCACCACGGCCTCCCAGCCGCTGCGCTTACCACAAATGGCATCAGCTGCCGGGACGTGCCTGCAGTGGTGACCCCGGTGACAAGGAGGTGTCACATAGCACGGAGCAGAGAGGTCTGTGCGCCTCGCAGTCAGGGTGTAATTCAGATGACCCGTGCATTAAGGGAATCTGCTTTCCTGGCGTTATGTGGGAAAGATGCTGAAAGCAGGACTTTGGAAACATTGAGGGAAATTTGTTCCTCCACAGCGTAGCGACAGCATTGTTATTTCTTGCTTGGATGTGCTGTTGGGAAGGTTTGATTTTGTTGTCATTAGAGAAATCTCTCTGTTGTTATAACGCTTTCTATGTGTGAAGAAATACAGACATAATGTGTATCTAGTCCATTAAAACACTCTTTCGGAGCCTCCACCTGTGGCACAGCCTCTCTGTACTGCCAGTATTTTGCTTAGTACTGTTGGTAATTCCTCTCCTTCTGCCTTACATGGATTAGTAGTTCCANNNNAAAAAAAAAAAAAAAAGTAGTAGTGGCAGGGTCTCTCTAACTTCTGTTAGCTGAGCTGGAGAAGTTGCATTGCGTCTTGGATCTTTTTCATCTTGGTGGAATTATACTGTAACGAATTGAATCCATTGATCACTGTCTTGTTTTTTTCCATCTTCTTCTCAGAGGATTCATTTCATAGTGTTCCCTACATCAGTCAAGAAAATGGCTGCGGTGGAATTACCAGGGTTGATAATAAAGGTAATTTAGCCCAGTTGAAATTATTTTTTATGTATCTAAGTAGGGTAACGCATTCAAACGTGCTGCCTTAAATCTTGGGATGAAATACCTGCATGATCTAAGCTGCAGGATCCCGAAATAACTCTTCTCAACAACCACAGAGAATAGGAGTAGCTGATCAAGGGACCTTTTGCAGCCTGGCAATGACCAAACAATAATCAGCAACGTTCATTTGATCAAAGAACTGTCCCAGAGCAGGATAAATAATCTCTGCTTTGCGCACTTCATGGGACAGGGAGTATTTTTGGATTAGATAATAAGTGCTTAACAAGCAAGAATAGCGGGAAGTGTCAGGAGAAGCGGCAGGAGCCGGGAGTAGCTGGTGGTGAGCAGTCTCCTACGATTGGGGTTAGAAACAGGAGCCAAATCTGGCCTCAGCCAGGAGGGTTTTACCGAGGATGTCTGCTGGTGGCATTTAGCTTTTACTAAGTAACAGTTTGGAAAAGGATTCTCCTACTAGATTAGGGCTGGTCTTGTCAGTAATGCGCAAGACAGGATGTCAGGAGATCCGAGCTGAGGTCTGCCACAGATTTCCAGCACGATTTAGGTCAAGTTATCTAATCTTGCCTCCTGACACAGTTTCACCCCAAGACAAGGTGACAGGAGAGTTTGTAAAAGGTTTACTTAACAAAGAGGCATTTTTACTCTCTCGTTCTCACCCAGGTCAAGGGCTGGACACAGGAGCAGAGGCATCTCCTGCTTGCAAAGCCACAGGCGTGCTCCTTGCTCCTGCTCCCAGAATTCAGCTCCTGGGGCAGCAAGGCCACATCCAGCCCTCTGAGGTGACAGGGTCCCTTGGCCAGCAGGGCTCATTCCCAACAGGAGGAGCCCCCACTCCCAGCCTCTCCCTGGCAGCAGCACGGCGGCTGCGGGAGCTGCAGGGCTGCCTACAAGCACATGCCCTTTGCCGAGATCAGCACTTTTTTGGACAATGTATAGTATTTGCAAATGGGAACTGACAATGGAAGAAATACAGCAGAGTGAAGGGTTTAATATAAAATATTTATACAGTAAAGATCTTTCATCTTTTGTCAGTCACAGGGTAGGGAAGTGAGGAATGTATTGGGAGTACATTACCAAGAGTATGTTATAAATTAAAATCTCAAATTGAATAATACTGGCTGCTAATGTGCACAGCGTTGGAAATGAGTCACTTCTGAATCAATGTAATTTACTGTGCCAGCTGAAAGATATTTACAAAAGAAGGTATCTTCTTGTTGTTTTTTTTCTTTACTTGGATTTTATTCCACACTTACAGATAGCCTGTGCTGTCAACACCAACTAATTTGTCACGGAGAGAAAGTCACAGCCGTTAGTGCAGAGCTGTTTCAAAAGCACTTAGAAAGCAGAAAGGTGGGCTCCAGGCTACATGGGTGGTCAGACAGTTTGTACTCATTGTTTTCTCTCAAATTTAATGCTGGTAATTAGTAATACAGCAGTTTTGTAGAGATTAGTTATTGGGAGAGAGCAGACCGACTGTTTCCTTGTAGAATTATGGAGTGCAGAAATTACTGTTCCCACTGCATCCTCCCAGCCCACATCCCTCCGTGTATTTCAGCTTTTCTTTGGGCACTGTAACCTCAGAGAAGTCAGAGTTTGGTCCCATGTCTGTCAGATGGTTGGCATTGTCTCAGGAGGTTGGTCTGGTTGATGGTATTTCACAGCTGGGGCCAAGACAGGATTTATTACCTTGGAATGCCCAACACTGAGGTGAAAGGTGGTGCATCCAAAAGGTAGGACCTTTAAAGTGTGGATTTTGGAGGGTTTTTAGCCAGATGCTGTGCAGGAACTGTATGTTCTAATGTCTAAAACACATTTCAGTAGGTATAAAGAGTCCTGCTCTGGTGCTGTGCACATGTTTGTGGGGTTCTGGGTCCTGGGGAGGGTGGCTGCAGCTATTTGAGTATTTTGGCACTGCACAGGGCGCTCGACTACAGACCTGCAGGTAACCACGTGTGGGGAATGGTGAGTCCAGCATTCATGCAGATGCAAGGAACCAGCAGAGAGCTGAATAGAAGGCAGGTTTAGAAGTCAGTCTAAATCCAGGTTTCTGCCTCGTTCCTCCTTCTGCCACTGATTTTTCACACCTTGTCATGGAAAGAAGGACACTCTGGGAATTTTTGTCCTAGTCTGAGCTGTGCCAGATTATCATTCCACTTGATTGTGCCACAGACTCTGATCCAGGCAAATATTTTGTGCTTAGGTAAACTTCATCTAAGTTCTTCTGTCTTAAACTTGGGTGTTTGGTCTAAGATGGCTGTGTAGACGGGTTCTATTGTTTGATGAAATGGGGGGAGGCACTCCCCAAGGGCATTTCAGCCCAGCAAATTCCTTTTGGAACTGCTTGGCTCTCACTGTTGGCTCCACAAAGGGCAGAGACACCTCACTTTGAGCTGTGCCCAACCATTAGACCGACACTTTTAGGTGAGACAAATCTCACTTCTGGTCTCTCTGCCCGTTAGTATTTTTATCAGTGCAATAGAAATAGTTTCAGATAGACATGGTGAGAGTAAGTAGTCTGAAGGATGGGAGAATATCCAGAAGGAGAGGGATGTTTGCAGTAGCTCTTGTAAAGTCTGAGGGAACTTCCCTCTTCCTTTGCTCATAGGCTGTACCAAATTAGATGTAACTGTGGAGATGCAGGTGGTCTGATGGATTCATGGCCAAGCTTCTATACATAATAAAATATGTATTAAGGTCATATTCTAGCAGTGCTGTAGGGAAACTGGAGTATTCTTATGCCATACTTTTTGGTAGGAATGCTTCTACTGGGTTGCATCACTGTCTGTAAATTTTATTGATTATAATTAAGTCAGTCTGCATTGTCTCTAAGAACCTACATGGGTTTAAAAATCAATACTCCTTATATTCATCAGGGGAACCAGTTCGAAAAGGGATTATAGTGGGAATAAGCAATGCATTTATAGCTCTGAGTTTGTGTTTACAAACCATTAAATGCTGGCCTTCTTGACAGTCCTCATTTAAGGGTCAGAAACAGTTCTTTTCCCTTTTATCCCATGAACAGTAACAAAAATTCTCCCTTCATGGTTACCTACCCTATTTTGTACCTGGTGGATGGAGCTCTGCTGCCTCAGTGACCTTCTGGAGGCAAGGAGACAGCTTTGGACAAGCAGGAACGTGATCAAATGTAGTAAAACCCAGAGTGAATCCACCAAAGTCCTCTCAACTGGGTCACTTCTATGGCAGTATCCTGTTGCCTTAAAGGGCTTCATTAGTTCTCTCCCTTGGCTTGTTTCTCCCAGAAAATATCAGTTCCAGTTATTGGAAGCTCTAACGGCCACGCTCATGGAAAGTCAGAACAAAGAGCAATTGCTGAGGGTATCTGCTGTTATTGATTTATGGGTGAAGATTAAGGCCAGATTGCCCTGTCCCTATTTCTTTAACAACCCCGTCCTCAGATAGACTTCCTCCAACTCAATGGGCCCCTTATTTAAGTGCTGTTTATTGAGGGTAATCTTATCGCAGTCTGGTGCACTAAATATGTATAACTCACCTTAGGGAGAAGATGTGAAAGGTCTTTGATGATATGAAGGGTGTGAACACTAAGGAGAGTGAAGGATAATTTAGGTTGGGACTTGGGAGTGCAGCTAAAACACATACCATCAAAGAAATGGAGTAGATGTGGCGTACTCCCCAAGAGAAAAGTTAAATGCCCTTCAGTTTGAGTCGTTTGAAAGCAGAGAAAGGTCTAAAACTGTGTTTGTAAGGAACATTCTGTGGACACAGAAGGCTGGTGATCTTACTGAGCTTTTCTACCATTGTGTTTGTGCAGCGCTTTGATTCCTACTTGATGGGGCCAATAATTGAGCTACATAATGCACAAATTATTCCACCAGTGATGCTGTTTTAACATTACTTTGCTGCACCTCAGCCAGGGACACCCGTGGAATTTACTAGATTTGATTCACTTTATTTTATCAGTTATTTCAGTTTTAACAGCTTTTAGAACAGGGATGAAATGGCACAAACCAAGACATTCCATAGCTCGTGAATCCTTCTGGGACCCCAGAGGAGCATGGTCCGTGCATGGCTCCTCACTGCAGTTGGGAAGATGGTAGTTGGAACATGCAGGCACCCATCCACATCCCCAAAATAACCACAGCAAAACTGACGTTTAAGTGACCATATGAAAAGACCACAGAGGAAAGACCAAGGGAAGCTGGGCTTGAGTAGGAGTCAGAGTGGTTTTGGGATCACATGGCAAAGCAACTTTCTCATCCTAGATACTGCTCTTCTACATCATCTGCATTAATTGTGTCTCAGGGCAGAAAAAGCAACTGCCTGAGCTCTGGGTTTTGTGCAGAGCCCTGTGATACTGCTTGCTACAAATAAATGCACACATAGACATATCTACAGGCCTGGAGATTGCTGAAGGAACTGCAAGAATCCTGTGCAAAATAGCAGAACTTTTTTTTCTTCCACATTCCAGTCCGGGCAGCTGTAAAGATCTGGTCAGAGCTGGCTTTGGGCAGTGGCAAAATCCGCAGGCTGGGCTTTAAAAGCACACAAGGAGTGGTGAGAAATGTTCTTTGAGGCTGTCATTAAGATAGAAACCACTGCCCCAAGCCAGGCTATCCTGGAAATTTCTCAGGAAGATTTGAAGGGACCTGACTGACAACTGAAGGTCTGGTGGTATCTGCCATGACAATATTTTCCAGTGCGTGCATTCAGCTGTAATGATTCATTAGAGAATAAGTTTAGTTGTGGCCAGTAGTTGTGAATATTTCTTTGTACTCTCTTATCAATGTTTTCCGTTTGCAGCAGGACTTGGCTTGTTTGTTAATCTGAAGTTCTCCATTTATTTGGAAAACAAGGTTTGACTTATCGTATCGTTTGGCAGGAGAGAAGAAAGGTGAAATGCAAAGCCCCTAAAACCACAGAGCTAGGAAAAGGAAAATTTAACTTTCAGGGGAAAGTGCTCACTCTGTGGGAACCAGCACAGCTCGTGTGGGCAAATGAGAGTCCAGATCTCATTTGAGTCACACAAATGAGCAAAATTATAAAATCATAGAGTCACAGGTTGGTTTGAGTTTGGGTTGGGGTTGGAAAGGACCTTGCTCCAAACCTCTGCCATGGGCAGGGACACCTTCCACCAGACCCAGGTGATGATGGTGAAGAAACCTAATCTGAGCAGTAGCTGAGGAAGATGCAAGACAGTTTTCCTCCTCAGAAATGTTTGGAAAGCCAAAGCTAGTTTCCTTGGACATTCAAAAAAAGAACACCTGAGCAAATGTGGAAAACGACATACCATTTCCCTCAAACTACCAGTTGTGAAGTTCGCAAGCTGCCATGCAACTTTCATTTAGTTCTACCCCCCAGTGTAGTACCAAGCAGTAGCAAGGAATTCCTCAAGTTACTGAATTGTTCATGTGACTCTTGTGTTTTTAAAATACACACAACACTTAGAAGAGTTCACAAATGCATAGTGAGGGGTGGCAATATTTCCATTTTGCTGGTGAAGATTGGGCACTGACAGTTGGAATCTGCATCGTGTTTGAAGCTGATGCTAGAACCCACGTCTCCTTCATCATAAACAACTCAGTTTTAAACTCTTCCCATTGACCTTAATAGGGCCAGGGTTTGATTCCAAGTGTTTATTCTTCATTCCAAGCTCAAAGATGCATATTTTTAATCTGAATTTGAATATATGTTTCATGGCTTATTCATGCTCGGAAATACTTCTTGGCAGAGTCACCTAAATTGAGCAAAATGAGAAGCTTCTTCTAATGCAGAAATATTAAACAATGTGTGCTGGAGTGCAGAAAGCTATTTGGACACCGGAAAGCTTTATAAACATAGATTTGATTGTGATTGAACCAAAAATAGTGGTATTAAATTAAGGTCTGTTTAAGACACTAAAAAAACCCTCAGCGTTTTCCAAACTGCTAAGGATAAAAATCAATCTGCAAAAGTATTTTAACTTCGTAACAAAAATATCATTGACAAAGTAAAGTGAAGATAATAAAGCATATTTAAAATTACTTGGAGATCTTCTTAAAAATTTATGACCTCTTTCCAGTTGGAGCTCATTTAACTCAAAAGCCATTTAAGAGCCTGGAAGTGGCTGTGTTTGGGCCCTGCAAGAAATGTTCACTCCTTTGTTCAGAAACACAGGTGCCTTTGGTTAGAGAGAACCTCTTGTGTTCTGTTATTGTATGTGAGCTGCAGTAATACAGTATTTGTGTTTTCTTAGGACAAAAATTGCTGGGATGTAACTCACAATCTTTACAGCATAGGGAACAGTTTCAGATCCACAGGATGTGCCCATACCAGTGTGAGATCAGATCCATGTCCTTCCTCTTCCATGACCTCTGGTGCCAACAGTCCCGTTAGGAGATCATTTTGGGAACTGCTTTGCTCGTGTCCCAAACACTGAATTAGAGGCAGGAGCCATGGTTAGACTCAACCAGAGGCTGGTTTGGATCTCAGATCCGAGCTCTGTGCCCACAGGAACTGAAACTGATAGTGAGGCCTTGGGCTGTCAATATTTTCCATTACCATAACTGCTGCTTAGCAATGTCTCGTTGATATGAGGGGAGTGTGTGACTGAGGCCATGTTCATCTCTTTGCAACAGGAAGAATTATGGCATTCATAGATTGGAAGAGAGTGGGTGATAAATAAAACTGAGGCTATCCAGAAAGCCCCAGGGAGCTTCCTCTCCACAGAAAGAATAAGAAATTTATAGATGTCTAGAAATTACAGTTGAGCTTTTTGCCTTTTCTTTTTTTTTTTTTTTTTTTTTTTGGTTAGCCTCTTTCAGTCATATGACTGGAGTTCAATTATCAGCACAATAAATATTCCTGTGAATCGGAGCCATGTGTTGGCAGCAATTTTGTGCTTCTTAGAAAGGAAGGAACATCTAGAATTGTTTAAAAACAATAGTTTACCATCAAACTTGCTCCCAAAGTCAGAAAGTGGCAGAGCCCAAAATACATGTGCTAAGGGGAAGTGTGTTCTGGAGGATTCGAACACAGGCAGGTTAATGCAAATATATTTTTGGAGCAAGATTTTACAATTATGAACTGTTCAGACTAAAACAATACTGTGCATCTGCATTGTTTTCAAAACAAAGCAAAGCAGTTACTAAGAGGCCCTTTTTGCTGCTTTTAAGAGGCTGCAGAGTAGGAATGTTACCTGCAAATCAATTTAATAGATAAATTGTTATGCTAGGAAATACCACTGGTAATTGTAACATGTATCCCCTAAGGTGAGTTGTGCCTGCCAGGTGGGAAATGGGAGACATTTTAGATTTTTTTTGCCCATCCTGAATTTTCTGGAGTGGTTGTTTGGCTCCTTTAAAGTATTCCCTGGAAACTCTCGTTGCTCCAGTAGAGCACGAACTGCTGGGGTTGGGCTTCAGCCCTGCTCTGTCCTGGGCAGGAGATGAAGCGTGGTGACGAAATTCGAAGTTCCAAGACAGTTTGGAGTCCTGGAACATTTTGATTCATCTCTCAACTGCCCGGGCTTGGCAAATGCCAGAAGTTTGTGTCTTCCCCAGGATAGTCCATTGACTGACCCATATTGACTTGTTTTCAGCGCTGTTCCTGCTTGGCAGGACATTTCTAGATCTGTAAGCAGTTTCTCTTAATTTAAGAGAGACATGACTGTTCTGGGCTCAAGGAGGTCTGACAAGAGGGAGCAGAACTGTACACCTTTGGCCAAGGGGACTGTAATTCTTGGATCCAGCTAACACAGGCTATTTTAAGAGAACGACTTGGCCTCTTTACAGTAAACTTCTTCGGGGGAGAGTTCATTGCACCTAACGGGCTTCAGCCAGTCTGGATCAGCGTCTGACATTTGAACTCGATGCTCTTAACACATTTGTCAGCTCTACATGCACACAACGAGATGCTAAATGCTTCGATAGCTGCACATTTCCAGGCAATTCAGCAAAACCCGATTCATTATTAGCTTTTAAATTCACGGGGATATATGTGTGTATTTATGAATATTTCAGCAAGGCTCTGGGCATTGAGCATTGCAGGAACACAACTGCAGTAGCCCCACAGTCACGAGAGCAGCTACTGAAGTTTCAGGCGCCCGCTGCAGCAGTCTGGGGAGTATCCGAATGGAATTTTACAAATGACAGTTTAAAGAGTTATAGTTGCCTAAAGAACGAGGCTGGAAAATTTGCAAAAATCTGGTTTCAATTATTTAGTTTTTCGTTGTTTTTTTTTTTTTTTTTCTCTCTTTTTTTTTGTTCAGCTTTAATTCCTCCAGAGGAATTTCGGCGCGCTACCTTAGTCGTTCCTTTGTAATCCTGCATTCCCGTTGCTTTATTAAATACCTGGAGTTATAATCTTGTTTATGAAATCGTTATTATCTCTCCAGTTGCAAATTGCAGCATTACGTAGAGAAGCGATTATGGCATGAGGCATGGAAAAATCGGATATGCAAATGAAGCAACTTAAGCATAATGATGGTTCAGTCCCATAACGGGTGAAAAAACCATCACTTTGCTTTTGAGTTGAAGTGTTCAGCTTTATACCAACTTGCAAACTGACCCCATCTTTTTCATATAAATGCTCCAACTGGCTGAAACAAAACAAACAAAAGAAAAGTAAACAAAAACAAAGCGTCTCAGAAAATATATTATAAAAATACATTTACTCTTATAAATAGAATATTTTTGCTGTGGTTTCAGAGCAGAAAACTGCATCTTTAAAAACCTTAGATGCTGTGGTCTAAGGACTTTGGTTATATATTGTTTAAAGGGAGAATTATTTTTAAAGGATCATCCACTTCTGGGTTTGAGCATGCAGCATTCATTAATAAGTGAAACCTAATACATATACTTACTTATTTTGATTGAGATTACTCTGGAGAAGTTAAAAAATAAAAATCAGGCTATCAAAATCCTTTAATTTAAAACGTTTTCTCCTTTGGGATAACTACTTGCTGCACTAAGGATCATTCTTGCTCTGTCATATTCTCACCCAGCTGCCGTGCAGTCGAGCTCTTATCCCAGCATCTCTCTGCCAGCCCTGCACACGTTCCCAGCTAATCCAAGTAGCAGCAACCTCATTTTGAGACTCTTTTTTCCCCCTCCACCTTGTTTTTAAGTGTAGCTTTAATGGCAGGTTGCTTTAGACCCTTTGATGTCTAAAAGGGGAGTAGGGGAATAGAAACACGAAATGAATCTGATTTTCTTGCTCGCATCTTTGCCTGGCAGCAGAGTTAAACCTGTGGCTTGTGTTCCCCAGTATTAAGAGGATTGTTGACCAGCTTTCAGAGTTGACAAGGTCACTCGAGGTACTGTGACAGGGCATTTAGGTACAGGAGTTGATCCTGTGTAATGTTAACCCAGGAAGCTGGGGAGAAATTGGGATGATCTTTCTCCTGATTTTTCTTGCCTAATTAAGGGTGTAGGAAAAACAGGCATTGCAACAGAACAAAATGTAATTACGGAGATGTTGCCTGGCATGTGTCCACTAAGCAATTGCGCCTCCCTCCCTTTTCAAAATAACTATATTTTAGTTCCTTTTGGAGCAGTTTAAACCTTTGAACAACTCCACTGCTCCTGCAGGGACCAGGGAGGAATCGGCCGCGTGCGCCAGGGAAGATGTTCAGAGTTTACTCACTGGCTTGCCCGGGGTTTGGGCGCCGTGAGGAGTTCCCTCCGTCACTCTGGTGCCAGGATCCAGAAATATCGGGCAGGTTGGGCCAAGAGGAAGTCAGAGCTGCCCTGCTGAGGGAAAGAGATGTCTGGAATTCCTATTCCACCATTCACAGCCCTAAAAAGGGATTTTTTTTTTTTTTTTTTGTGCTCTGCCCTGTGTTTTTGCTCTGTTGCCTGAGGGAGAGCCGGAGATGTGTGTTTGAGGGAAGTCGGTGCGGCCAGCAGATCCAGATGATGCTGGATGCTGACATGGAAGCAGCTGTGGCACTTGGTGCACTCAGAGAACACCATAGCTGTTAATTCGATAAAATAGCTTTTCCAATTGAGATATCCATCCTGGGACAGCTGATCTTTTGTACAGCACAGCCCAATCATGGCTTTAAAGCAGCAGCAGCACCAGAACTTCCTGGAGGGAGCCTGCACTTCACTGCACACTTTGGCAGCCTCACCATAGGCCTGAGGGATACTTTCAGATTTCCCTGTAATTAATGAGCACCTCTGCACTTATGGCAAATTACAGTGTCTGATGTAGAATGTTGACCTACAGCTGCCCCATGCCAAGTAGCCTATTTAGACCTATTTATTTCTAAATAGAGCCTGTAAATGATAACCGGAAACTTCACTATTGATTCATTTGCTCCTAAATGCTTCCTCTTTCAGGTATTGAAGTTGAAATAATTTTCGATAATCCTATAGTTATGCTGTGCCTTGGATTTATTCTATATTTATTATGTGAACATTCTCAAGCTATTTAACATTCCTGTAAAGCCAGAGAAATTAGAGATGGAAAGGGCTTGTTTGATCTTGCATAGCCTGTCCAATAGAGCTCTGATTATCTACTTCACTTCTGAATGTCCCAAGTAATGAAAAACCTTCCACTTCTCAAAAACGTTGGACTGCCAGAAGTTTCACTGACTTTTGCTGCTGCCCTGCAACATGGCCAGCTCTTGTATAACCATCTCCTTTGCTGTCACCATTATGCTTATTTTGAAACGTTATTTCCTAATTTTTTCTCTCCCTGTCATTATTTGGTTTTCTTATTGTGTTTGGCCATTTTTCTGAAACTAAATTTATTCTGTGCTCAGACTGCTTTCAGACTCCTAGCACCTTTCTTTGTTCTTCTGGTACATCAAACATCTGGTTCCTGGCTATGCACGATTTTCATTCCCTTCCTATTTTTCTTTTAAGAAAGGTTTTAAATAAGATGGGGTTCTCTTTCTCTTCATCACTAAATGAGTAGGTTCATCCCAGAAGGGGATTATTCATAATTTTCATCCATTCAAGTAAGTTTTCAATCCATATAATAACTTCAGAACCAAGTCAAAATAATGCTGCAGATGCAAAATTTTATGAGAGTTTGCGCTAAGTACTTTGCCAGAATCTAAATATACAACTTCTATTGTTCTACTAATACTGTCATCCTACTCGATATACACCATAGATATATCTGCTTTGTCAAAAAATATCCGCACTAAAACAGGAATTCTAATTGGTTCAGGCAGCTCAGTTGTCTCCCTTATGTGCTTCGATTTTGTTCTGTTAATTTTTTACTCTGTAAACATTAGTTTGGACCGCTAGTGCCAGGATTACTCTTCTCTTCTCTCTGGAAGATTTATATCGCATTTCTAATTTTTCCAGTATTCTGATCTCTTGCCATTTCTCTAAGAATTTTTAGAAATAATTATTCATGTTCTGGAGGGCTAGTTAGATAATTCAGTAAGAGTTTTTGTACAATTAAGGACGGTAGGTTGTGGATAATAATTTTAAGCTTGATCAAAAGCCCATGGAAGCCAAGTCTTCTTAAGGCTTAAACTACTGTATTAATTTTACGGAGATCTGCCTCTCTTTGCTGCTGATTTTTTGCTCACCTTTCACATTGGGCAAGTTCATAGGTTAAAATAATGTAAATCAGCACAAGTCCACTGGAGCCTTTTGTGCCTTTTGAAGAAGCAGCCCCTCAGGGTTAGGTGCCTTCCTTTCCCCATATATGCTGTTGGGATAAGAACTACTTCCCTCACAGGAGTGTTTAAGGCTTAATTTTTTATAGCATATAAAGTGCTCAGAGATGTTCAGATGAGGGATGTTGTGAAAATGCAAAGTAGTATTATTGTTGATAAATTATTTAAAATATTGTGGTCCATTGAGAAAATACTGGTTTGTAGGCAGTGAAGTGGTTAATACGATTGCATCTCTTACAGGTTTCACCAGATACACTCACTCACTTACAATGGATAATTGTTAGCTCTTGTTGTGCAGATGCTGTTGCAGATGGAGCCCTGTACCTGCATGCATAGCAAATGAATTAGACTGGCAATCCCCTTTATAAAGCATAAATATGTAATTTGTTCAGCTGTTGTAATTAAATATGTATGTGTGAAACAGCCACCATTCAGGTCATTAATGATGCGCCATGCCAAATTAGAGCTTACAGACAGTAATGTACATTGTTGTGCAATGAGGGAATTGCAAATAACATAGCTAAGCCTTTCCTAGTAAAGTGATGGATTCAGTGGCTTTAAAAGGAATATTTATATTTCTAGCATTTTGATTGCTTCAGTCTATATTTACATTGATGCTCAATGAAAAAGATACAATTGGATGAAATTTTTCCTGTATTTGTTTTATACTCTTTGAACATGATAGAATACCCATTAGGTACGTGTCACACAACATTTATTGGGTGTAACATTTCATACCCACTGGTAATAGGCTGAATATGTTGCTATGATCATTCTTAAATATATAGTCAATTAAGACCTGGTAAGTACCTTTTCTTCAGCATAATGTAGACAAACACTGTATCAAAGCATTTGGGTAATTTTAATGTTTTCCGTGTATCTGCTTTTTAATCTTTGGACTTCAAAGACATGACTGGTAAAGGAATCCTCACTGTGGTAAACAATGTATGTATTTCCACAGAAATCTGCCTGATAGAATAATTGTTGTAATGAATTAAGCTTGCCAGTGTAGTGGAGCTGTTTAAATGCAGAATGACTTAAACATCAGGCTTGCCTTCTTCTGTCCGCATTGTTTCTTTCTTTAAATTTAGCAGAAAAAGGTAATTTGACTTCAAAAAAACCTTCTTTGTGTCTCCTGGAAAGAACAAAAAGTTAACAGGCAGCTGTTGTTGCAAAGAAGAATGAAAAATCATAACTAACTGCACGTTAAATGTATCTGAAATGATCCTTCCTAAGCATGTCTCCTTCTCTGTTTAAAATAGATGAAGGTTTAGCCCACGTTTTGTTTTGACGGTGGGTTCCGAGTATACGAGAGCTAATCGTTCTGACCTTTCAGCCAAACAGGGCAGCAGAAGGAAGCATCTCAGAGTTAATTCTGTCTTGTTCACAGTGGGAACAGAACATTCCTCTGTGATCCTCTTTCACATGATTCGCTTGGGCCTCCTGGAAGCCTGTCCTGATACTATTAGTGCTGGGCTTCTTAGGTCTAAAGGAGATCGACGGCGCTGACATCACCCGCCACTCGCGGGCTGCCCCGGCTGGACAGCCAGAGCAGAGGTGTTAAGACTCATATTAAAAAAGAAAATTTCATGAGACATTTTCTGTATAGCTCTAGATTTCAAGTCTTCATCAAGCTTTCTTCATTAACTCCCTCATATTTAATAAGAAAAGGGAGTAGGAAATGGGATTAGTTGACAGATAATTTGTGGAGGTTTCAACAGTGAATTTTCAACTTTTTAAACCTCGACTAAGAAAGTAATAAGGAGTAAAGATTTTTTTTTTCTGGTCTAAAGCCGTTGTAAAGCATCTAACTTGCTACAAAACATCTGCTTTAGTAGATAGATTCTGACAAAGTTGAGTATTTCAGTTCCTTAAATGCATGCATCAAAGGCAACACCAGAATAATGATTTGTATAACTTCTAATATTTTAGTTGAATTAGAATATGAAGACTTGCTTGCTTTTCATTAATTTCTTACATCTCTTCCTTCCTTAGTAACTTCACTCTCTTTCTTCAAGATGTTTGCCCAAAATACAGTTTTTCCTGTTTGTTCATAGGAAAGTCCGCTTGATTTGCGGTACGAACAAGTCAGATGTGCAGGGTCTTGGCTTGTTCCTTTACTGCATTTTAACGCTGCAATTACTGGTGTACTGGGAAGCAGTGTCAAGGATGACCGCAATGACAACAGCCCTAATCACAGCCAGGCCTCCTGCAGGGTTCCCCTAGTTTATTTTTTTCCCCCCTCCTTTCCTTACCTTTCCAGAGTGGTTTTATGAACATTGAAGCAGCTGATTTGTGAGTTGAATTAGTAGGATTTTGCACCCCTTACTTGGTGAAGACTCTAAACCGTGTTTGGTTTGGAGGGTGGGAGAGAAGTGAGAAAATTTATTTTTGTGTCCGTTAAACAGCATTGCATCACCAACTACTGCTGTACCTTTCAAAATCTATCCATTTCTGTCCCCAGCACACACAGACCTTTGGCCGTGCACAGAAGTAGCTTTTGGGAGCTTTTGTGCGCGCATTCAAGTCTGGCAGAACAATTGAACCTCAGAAACGGGCCGGGCAAAAAGTGTCCGAGCCACCCGACAGCATTATGGACCTTCTCTTAGCGAAGGGTTAATGCTTTGAGGCTGTGCAGAGGCCGTGTTCCCCTCACGCCAGGGACCCTCATGCCAGGCCGCCAGTGCAGATGAGGTCGAACTGGCACATTTAATAAATTAACCATTTCCCGGGCAGGGCGGCGGGCGCGGGGTGGCCGACAGCCAGGTACTCGGCGATAAGCGCCCGCGGGCCGGGCCGAGGCGAGCGGCTCGATCGCTGGCAGTCGCTGCGTTGGCCAGTGCTGCAGTAAACACTTTCCCTTGGATGTTGGTGTTCTGTTGTGTCTGGCAGCCACAGAGGGCTGCTTGAACTTTAGCCAGAGGCAAATATTTATACATCAGAGCATGCAGTGTTCAATGGGTCCGGCCTGCGAGCGCAAGGCGCATGGCGGGCGATCCTCTTAATTGCGCCCACGATGCGGCGAAGCGGGACCATCTTGGGGGTCGCGGCGGGCTTGGCGGCGGCACGAGCTCTGGAAACCTGTGAAAACATTGCCTTCCCCGCTCTTGGTGGAGAGGCCATCCTGACGGGAGCCGTGTGTGCCTTCAATTCCTGTTGGAAAGTTTACAGTTAATATTTTCCCTGGAACGCTGTCAAGCTTTTGACAGTGCCTGAGTGTATGCTGAGCTGTGAAATTGAGACGCGGAGCAAGTTGTGAGAAATCTGTTTCTACTCAAATCTGTAAAGGTTTATAAAAACTTCAGCGGAGGGGGAAGGAGGGGGAAAAACGGGGGGGACAAAAAGAAGCCCTGGGGCTGGGGCTGGGCTGGGCTGGGCTGGGCTGGGCTCGCTCGCCGGGCGCGCGGCGGGGCCGCCATTTTAAGGATGCAGCGAGGGGCGAAGCTCTCGCTCCTTACATGGCGGCTGCTCGGCTGCGGGGCCGGCCAATGGGGCGGGCGGTGCCAAGTCACGTGAGGTGCCACGACGGCACCGACAGCCATTTCCTCGTTTCTGGAAAACTTCGGTGCCTCCGCCGAGCGCTTCACCGTGTTTTCGGTGCCAAACGCTCCCTGCCGCATGTGCCTCGCAGGCTGGCATTTGTCCATAAAGTTATTTTAGTAGGTAAAAAGTCTCGGAGCGCTGGAGCTCTGTGCGTTCTGTATGTAAAATGGATTTCCCTTGCTGGCCCCGGGCCAGGAGCGCGGAGCACGCGCTGGGCGAGGGGAGCGCGTCTCTGCAGAGGAACTGGTGGACTGACACACTCTAATTTTTTGGCTCCTGACCAGATGAGCTAGATGGATGCCAAAATTCAACAAAATAACACATTATTGTGTAATAGGAACAGCGCTCAAAAGTGAGCAAGAGCTCACAGGAACTGAATACCAGCACTTTTTTTCCCCTTTCTTTCTTTTTTTTTCCTTCCTTTCTTTCCCCTTGTACAGCAGAAGCTCAGAACTGGCACTTTTAATATACGGCTTCAATGGAACATGGAATAAATATAACCACAATGTAAAGAATGAGGAATAATGTACAACCGGGAAGACGAAGGGGAGGAGAGAGTAAAGGGAGGGAGGGAGCGAGCGAGACGGAGGGAGTTAAAATTACTTTTGTGAGACTTCCTTCAAACATGCTCCATAGTGCTCAGGGCTGGTTTAACCCTGTCTTCCCTGCAGCAGATCCCCAGCATGCCTCATGCATCCTTCTTTCTCCTTTAATTCCTTGGTAAACAAACACACACATGTTAAAGGCAGCACCCAGCACCACGTGCTGCTGAACCGGGGCCATCGGAGGGGTTGGAATCAGTGCAGAAAAAGCCTTCCTAGAAAAAGCTTTTCTTTTTTTGTTTTCATTGTCCATCTCTGAAAGAAGGAGAACCTGTGTGAGATACTGTTTTTTCTCCACAAATAACCAGCATCACCTGGGTTTGCCCTTACTGTAGTAGCACATCCTAGCACCAACCCAACTTTGCAGTAATAAATCAATTAAGCTTCCCTGAGAAGCTACAGCGTTCCATAGCTTCATCTCCAAAATGCAGGTGTCTCTGGGGCTGCGCATGGCAACTCCTGGAAAGTGCAAAGCAACACAATAGGAAGTGAAAACTAACACAGCCTATGGAAACTGCGAGGGGTCGTAGGGTCAGCAGCATGTAATTACAAGAGCTGGAAGGCGGCCAGGACCAGGATGCCCATCGTGTCAGGGAAACGCCATGTGCCCACACGGATTGAGAACTTTCTGGTTTCAGAATTCGTGGAGTCAGAGAATGGTTTGGGTTGGAAGGGACCTTAAAGATCATCCAGTTCCATCCCCCTGCCACGAGCAAAGATGTCACCCATTCGATCAGGGCTCCTGGTCCTGCTGATATGGAGACCAGGTGGGAAGAGCATTCCTAGAGGGACTGTGGAGGACGTACTCCCGAGTGGACAGTGCTAGGATTTGGCTCCCATTCCCCACTGAGAGTTGGTGGATGTGCTTGCAAAGAATGGGATACAACCTTCCTCGGCTCTGAGACTGCAGAGCACAAAATAATGGCCATAAACCTTTCTACCCTCATTTCTTCCTGCCCTCTACATGTCACAGAGATTTTCCCCCAAACGGATCAGAATCCACTGGAGCTTAGGCCGATTACTGTCCTCTTAGTGCTCCTGTTGGATTTATCCGTCTTATCAACCCTGTGTATTCCTAAGACAGATACTGTTGTGGTAGATTATCACCAAGATCTAAACCAGAGACTTTGCTGGGATTGCATCTTAAAATCTGTCTGAAGAGGGCAAATACACGTTTCTCGTGCCATATCTCAGATTTGATCTGCCAAAGAGAAATAAAGGGCCTGTGTCTCCTTGTTACTTTATTAAAAAAGCCTGCCATAAGGATTTGAGGAATTTTGAGGAATATGGTTGCTGGATTTTAACATGAGGAATGCAAGTAACCAGCAAAGGTGCTGGTTTGGATTGAATCCCAGTTGTGTCATGCACCACTCCTCCCCATTGTCCCTGCTCTGAATTGCTTCCAGGCAAGAATAAACCAAGGTAAACAAGCTGGTTTGGTGTGTTTGTGGCCTTGGGTAAAACAAACCATATTAATGATATGTTATATTATTTAATTTGGTTTTTTAATGCCTTATCAAGTACAAAATAGAAAATGCAAAATAAATAGTAAATAAAAAATAATGATATGGGAGTTAGAGTCATCCTGGTGTGCAATAACATTAAGTGTGGCTGTAATTATGGTTTGGACTTTCCATGGTAAAAGCAGATTTTTTTCCCTCATAACTGGTTTTATATCCTTCTGGAACAAAGTAAAAAAATCTCCTGGCAGTTTTTTAATTGAGGTTTTGTTGCTTTAATGGTCTGATGCTATAAAGAAGTCAACCCTTCTGCCAGTTTTTTAAGGCCAGATAAGGCTTTGCCATCATGTTGAATGCATGTTGCTCCGGGTACATGTATCCACACGCTCTTTTCTCTCTCTCTTTCCCTCTTTGTCTCTGGGAGAGGGAATAGGAGACCTTCAGAGCAAATATTATTAGAGGATTCAGGGATGTAAAAGAAGTTGTTCTCCCCTCAGTGTATTTGGATTGTTTCTCTCCATGGAGCTGGCTGGATGTACCTGTGGTATTATAAAAGTGAACTGGAGTGCTAAGAGAACATTTCTAGGAGTGGGTTTATGCAGATGAGAGTTATGATGGAACCACTCCAGCCCCACAAATACCTGCAGTGCTGCAGAGGCTCAGCTGCTGCCCCACTGTTGGCTTTTCAGAGCAAACCCTTTTCCCAGCTGGCAGGGAAATACCTGGGACTCTGCTCCGAGGCCGGGGCTTCACAGCCAGGAGCGCGTTAGAAGTTAATACAAATTACATGAGCTTTACACCCAGAGCCCTGACTTGCCTTGGGTTACCATTTTGGCACAAAGGGTTCAGGGAACATCCAGCTTTGCAATGGATCCTCTGTCCGGTGTCCAGCTTTGCAGCACATCCGTCTGTGTGGTGTGCTAAGAAAGCTATTAAAAACCCAAACAAACAAACACTCAAAAAAGCACAAAAAGCAGTAAATAAGGGGTCAATTCCCCCAGCTTGTAGGGGAACCCAGGGCTGTGGGTGGTGTGCTCAGTCTCTGGGTAGCATCAGGCAATAATGTGGCACAGTTAGAGCTGTTACATAGTGTGGATGTCATGGGAGTATCCTTGTACCAGTGCAACTCCATCATCTTCAGAGATGAGTTTGCATGGATGTGATAGAAGAATATTGTATTCTCTCTTGGGTTTTGATGGGTTTTTAAAATGTGTTAATATGTTCTTTTCCACTCAAATAAAAAAAGCTTTAAAAATTGGGGGGAAAAAAAAAAGAAAAAAAGAGCCCAGGTGCAGTAACAATAGCTGATCCCAAACAAACAGCAATTCACTCTTGCCACTCTGCAAAGATAAAGCCTGTCATGTACATTAGCAAAAGATAACTGACATTAACACAGTAGGCAAGGTGATTACGTACCACACTATTGACTCTGCGCGCTCATTACTGCTATTTGGTGGGTTGCTTAAGTGGGTACCTGAAGGTTAAGTAATAACTGTAGAAAGAATGAGAGGGAAGCAGAGAGAAAGAGAGAAAGGGAAAAGAAGAGAGAAAACATTGACACAAGGTTAAAATGGAGGAAAGTGGATAAGTGGGGGTGTGGATGTCTGAGGAGAAAGGTGAGGTGGCTGTGCCTCAGTAAGTGATATTTAAAGGCTGGTGACTGAGTAAATAATGCATCCAGTTGTGTTTTCTTTGATATTTTAAAGTTTGTAAAATAATAGAAGGAAAACACAACTTTGGGGTAAACCTGTGATCATGAAAAAGCCAGAAGAGAACCACAATCTAAATTTCCCAAGACGTGTTCTCCCTCCCCAGCTTTCAACAAAACCCGAGAGAGTGCAAGGTCAGGATGTGGAGATTTTTTTAAAAACCAGCCGCCTTTTAACTCATCCACATTTTTTTTCTGCAAGCCTTTGAAAATGCTTTGTTTATTTTCATATTCTGAGTGTGCATGGCCAGAGAATTCCTGAGCCTTCCTTGCACGGCTCGGCTCCAGCGCTGCGATGGGAGTCGATGCCACAGCTCTCACAGCCCGTGGTTAAGGGTGCTCACAGGGCTTAGTTAAGCCATTGACAGCAACTCTTTGGGGTGTTGGGCTTCTCTCCTGTCTGTGTGGCCTGTGTGGAGTTCTGTGGGCATTGCTGCTTCACGGTGAAATAGGAACTGTGTTCTGGAATCGATGATTAATGCCGGCTTTTCCTCTGGAATGCATTTCTGATATTATAATATCATGCTGCAGAATCAAGTTTAATTTCAAATTGTATTAACCTATTTACGAAACATATCAAGGGGACATTTTTCAAGGGAATGGTTCTCTTCTTTATATAGATTGGGAAATAAAATACTTCTTTTAATATTGCGTTCTCCGGGCTCTAGGACTAACTATTTCCCTGGAAGTAATATCTAAAAGGGAGTCATTGCAAATTTTATATTGACATGCAGAACCTAACATTATGGCTTTTTAGGGTGTTATATGCACAAAATATGTATGTGCATTCCAAACTAGCTAATAGTGTTGCAACTGGTGAACATAAATTTTAATATCTATACTTCCCAGCTTGTAGCAGTGTTGTCTGAAGTCTGGGATGACTGATGTTAATCTCCAACTTGTTTGTGGCTTTCCAAAAAATGAACTTGAAGTAGAATAAAATGTGGCGTAATTCCCATTCATATTTAAATTTATAATAAAAAGTGCAGTGTGGGATCTGTCCTATATACTCTTGCTTAGCCAAACTTTAAAATGTAGCTGCGTTCTTGCATTGCAGAAGGAGGAATATGCACATATGTTAGCTGTTAAATACATTGCTGTTCTTTGGGGCTTGCACTTAGATGCCTCCCATATCATAAATTCAACCTCCTTTGCCCTGAAGTTTGGAGTTTTCAAACATGAAGCAAAAACAAAGAAAAGGTGGAGGTGATGGTACCATCTCAGTTTCTTCACAGGGAGCAACATCTGGGGCATGGTGTCTTATTAAGACACACAGGAGAATTCTAGAATTTCATTTTTTACTCTTTCTCTGGAGTTAGACTGAAATTACACAAGCCTCGTAGCTGAGAATTTTATAGGTAATCCCTTTGAAGACAGAGGATGAAAGCCTGGCTTCACTGAAGGAAAGAGGAATTTCTGCTGTTGATCTCAAGCTGGCTCCGAGTTGCTCCCTTGGTGTGTCCGGGGACTAAGTCGTTATGCAGTGAGTGCAGTGCTGCTTGGTGTATCCCAATCCATGGCTTTTGTTAGGCTAAGGCACGTTTCATGGCAACATAATGATTTGGAGCCAAATTTCAGAGATGCTGAGCCCCCCTCCTTTCCCCCCGCCACTTGCATTCAGGTCAGCGAAGCCGAGAGTCGAACCCTTCCAAAGGAGCGGCGTATCCGACAGGAATGAGGCAACGGCTTGGGACGTGCAGGAGTTTATTGGGTGTCTCTCTCGCGCTGTAGTTTTAGCCGTGAGTGCTGGATTTGTTTGAGAGCAAACAGAGACGCACTAATTGATGAGAGTGTTATGCAAATAAAAAAGAGAAATGGGATGGGTAAAATAAAGGAACTGTAAAACACTTTATTATGCCTGGAAAGCCAAGCTAATCCCAGAGGAATTCTGCTAGGATAAAATGTTAGCTGCTTGGACATTTTAAGCCTTTAAGAGTTGTCCTGGAATTTTCTTTTTCGTTTTCTTTTGTTACTTTGTTAGATCGGTCTACAGAAATGTGGCTCATATTTTCCTCCCTCCCTCCTTTCCTTCCCCCCTTGGCTGAAGGTAACTCAGCCCACGCTTGGCTTGCAGGGGAGATGAAATGGTTAAGCAGTTGAACCTCAGGTGCTTTGTTCTTGTGCTGGATGCCTGCTGCTGGGAGGCAGGCAGGAACTCCTCAGGAACGGCAGGGCTCCCGCCGGGAGCAGGGACTTTGCTTACCCTACAAGACCACAAAACGAGTGGCTGCAGTGGAGTGACCTGAGCCCTAAGCAGGGCAGAAAGTGGGTCCATTAGCTCAGCTCCTTTTTTGACCTTTTCTCTCGCTGTTTCCCCCACCTTTCACGGACTTTCTCCCTCTTTCACCTCAGATGGGTAGGCAGGCAGGCTGCTTTAATGAAAGCAATACTGTGTCAAGAGGGATTGCTGGCAGAACCCTTCCCAGCCAGTCTGACCTAGCACCTCAGCAATGTTCTTGGCTTTGGCCAGCAACAGCTTGAAAACCCAGGTCTGTTTCTGAATCCAGATGGTGGTGCGTTGCCATATGTCAACAACACATGTCATCCTGATTAAAATTTTAACCACATCCATTCTGCCATCCCCATAAACCATCCTCGGCCCACTGCGTGGCAAAGGCTCCTTCCACACTGATCCCATTCCTCCAGCAGGAACGTGCTGTTGGCATCAGTGCAGGCGAAGCCATTGCCTCTGCAGTGGTATCTGCCTTCCCATCCAGCTCCGTGCCTGCAAGCTCCACCTGTGAAGGGTGCATTGTCCTTATCAGCACTGCTGGAACAAGGTCTTTGCTTCAACTGACTCCAGAGTTAGGCTTTAAGTGTTGGAACAGAAAAGGAAGAAAAAAAAATCCCCCCAACCCTAACTTATTTAATCACTTGTCAGGGCCTGTTGTGTTGTCTGTTAGGAAGTGGCCTGCCCAGCCTTGGAAAGAGAGATAACGTATTCCTGTTGAAACACAACCTTGTCAGGTTGCTACTGAACGGCATTTTGAAGTTGCCGATGTGTGGAAGACCAGCCCGGACTGTTCTGTACCTGGGGTGAATGCAGCTCCCTTTACCTTGGTTTCTAAGCTCTGAGGTCTGCCCTTTCCCCAAGCCATGAACACGAATTCCAGTATTTCCTGAGGCAGGGAAGCGTTCTCCAAGTGGCTTTCATAGAAAAGCTCCTGTGCTTTTCCATTTGTTCAAAGAGATGGTACCAGTGGGCAGCAAGGACAGGGTGTGCTACTAGCTTCAGACCTAGGGTCTCACTCCAGTGGTTTGGAGACTGGGATAATTTGTGAAGTGGAAGTGCTTTCCCAAGCTGTGCCTCTCAGTTTTTTCATATTTCAGCTTGGTTTCTACAGCAGCCTCCCCTCTGCCCGTAGGTAACGCTCACAGAACATTTATCCCTTTGGCTAATTTCATTCCAGTATGACAGACAGATAAAAGCTCTCAAAGACACCAAGTTTCTACTTTTTTTTTCCTTTTTTCTTCTTTTTTTGAAAATGGTGACTGAGCAGGGAAGAGACACCCCCATCCACATCCTCCCAGGAGGAATGTCGGCAGGGTGAGCCTCACCTTTGTCTGTCCGGCGCGTCAGTCAGCAGATGCAGAGCTTGGAAGCAGCCACACGCAAGCTGCCTCTCGCTCTTCCAGATGTGAGGGCCAGAGGTCGGGAAGGGAGGAATTGCAGGGAAGGGGAAGATGAATCATAAAGGAGTTGGGGGAGAAGCTCAGGATGTTGTCCTGGGAGGAATGAAGACATGCGATGCGAATCCTCAGGAAACAAGGCTTTGTTTTCTCTGATAGTTGTATAGAACAACTTGTCTTTCTGAGAAGAAGAGGAGTGACAGAGCAGGGGGAAGAAACTGGAATGGATTCTGGCTGTTAAATATTTTCTTTTATATATGTATATTTTCCCCCGCCTCTTTGGAGTATGGCACATCTTACAGCCACATCTCTTCTGGTAGGGCATAAACTCTAGTATTATTAAAATGACTGGTTGAGAGCTTGTGGAAATCAAGAAAACTGGTGGTAGATATTAGTTGTCTGTATCTGAACTTGTTTATGGTCTGGGAGAGTTGTTCTAAAAATTGGATTGCTCCAGTCCCCCGGGGAATCTGGGATGTTCCCCATCTAAACATAGATATGGCTTTTGTGAGTAATCTCCTAAATCACTGCAAGCTAGTAAAGGGAGTATTATTAATCTTGGAAGAGTAAACCTTCTAATTTCCTTCGGAGTGAAAAAGATGTTTTGGAAGCCAAGGATGGTGAAATGTTGACCTGCTCTAAGGTCTGGGACCATGCAAAGCCTTCACTTCAAAGCTTGGGTCTGTCTATCAACAGAAACAGTGGTATTCCTGCTCCAAAGATGAGCCTAAAGGCAACGCTTGGACTGGAGATAAGATTTTGAACAGGAACTTGTAGGGAATTAACTCAGTCCCCTAACTACTATAGCCAGTTTAATTGCATTTCTAGAGCAGGTACCCCCAATGGCATCTTCAGGTTCACATTACAAGTCTTAGAGATATAAAATACAGAACTGATGAGGTACCCAAAAGAAAAAAAAAAAAAAGAGAGAACTTGTCTAATACACTGTGCACAACTGCCTGCTCTAGGAAAGGGATGTATTTGGATCCCGTTTTTCTGGGCAGACACATTTTTTCAAGACAATGCCAAGAGTGTGCTTTCGGTTCTCTTTCAGTGACCGAGTGCCGGTGGGTATGTGCCAGTGGAGAGAGATGCTATTTATAAAGCAGGGTTTTATTTAGTATATATTTGCACCAGATATTGAGTTAGATTCCTGGCTAGCGTAACACAAGACAGCTCCGTTGGCTCCTGTGATTTCCATAGTTCAGAGTCTGGCATATGTTTTCCTTGCAATGTATATTGACTGCCCGGCCTGTTAAAACTCTCGCCGCTAAACCTACGCTGTTGTGTAATACACTGTTGACTTTTTGCAGGGCTGCTATGAATAGCTGGAGGAAATGAAGTAGCTGTGAGGATGACTTTTCTTACACTATATAAAGTCTGCTCGAGGCTGATACAAAATGTAAATGTCTTTGGTAAAGTTAGATGTGGAGCCTACGTCTAGTGGAGAAATCAGAGAATGGTTTGGGTTGGAAGGGACCTTAGAGACCACCTCATTCCACCCCCTGCCATGGGCAGGGACACCTTCCACTAGACCAGGTTGCTCCAAGCCTCATCCAGTCTGGCTTTGAACATTTCCAGGGATGGGGCAACCTGTGCCAGGGTCTCACCACCCTGTGCAAAATCAGCTTTAATGAAGTCCAGTCCCAGTTTTGCCTCTGACCTGCTTGGGGATTTGGGGACCTGCCTGTGTTTCAGTTTCCTCTCCCATGAAATGGCAATAATATGTGAGGATTAATTAGTCAGTGGATGGCAAACCCTGGATTTTGCAAATGCTAGCGGTACTGTTTCAAAAACTTCCTTTTCTGGGTTAAAAGGAAACAAGCCTAAGGATTATTGAAGTCTTAAGCAACATTGTTGAATGTTTTTTCAGTGACGCAAATACAGATCTCAATTTTAAAAAGATCAGAATGGACATCGATGGTAAATGTAAATAAAATCACCAGCCAATAACTTGCAGCGATTAAAACAAATTTGATTAAGCATTAACTGTGGAGAAACTTTCTTAGAGTCAAGTAGAGACTGCAACCCTGGATTTATGGCTCCATTCCTGCATTTCCAATTTGTGCATGTGTTCACCACCCACCAAATAGACGCTGCTGGGGGGATCCCTTTGGTGCACAGAGTTTGGGTGCTGTGCAGACATAGTGAGCTCAGGTGGGATCTTCTTTGTGTCCCAGACCAGGACACTTGGACACATGCTTCAGGGAGGGTTCAGCTTAGAGAAAAGGAGGCTCAGGGGGGACCTTCTCGCTCTCCACAACTCCCTGACAGGAGGGGATTGTGCTCTGCTCCCATGGAACAAAGGACAGGATGAGAGGAAACAGCCCAAAGTTGCACAGGGGAGATTTAGATCGGAGATGAGGGAAAATTTCTTCACAGAAAGAGTTGTTGGACTTTGGAACAGGCTGCTGGGGCAGTGGTGAAGTCACCAGCCCTGGAGGGATCTAAAAGATGTGTGGTGTGGTGTTTAGGGATATATTTAGTGATGGGATTGGCAGTGCTGGATTAGTGGTTGGACTCAATGACCTTAGAGAGCTTTTCCAACCTTGCCTTGAAGGAAAGGCCACCCAATCTTCCAGCCAACCCTTAGGGACTAATTTGTTGCACATGTGCAGCAAGAGATGAAAAATCAAATTATTTATACCCCCTGCTTGCAGTGGACTGTTCCATTTTCAGTCCTGACATCAGGCTTTGGGAGCCCACCTCTGAAACTCCTGCCTTCTTGCAGGCTTTGGGCTCATTTCTTCTTGTTTTCTCAAGGATGATATTTGTGGTTTCATTCTTACCAGATTGTTTTCTTTAATTTAATGAGATTTATCCTCCAGGTCTGAAAGGGAAATCCTTTGGTTTTGTCAGTTAGGTGTTTAGTCACAACAAGTTATGTGGGAGTGTTTTTCATCAGTGGAGAGAGGCAGATGCAGCTGGAGAAGACAACTCCGACATTTTTGGGATGAGGGGGCTGCTGGTCTTTTCTTTCTCTGCTGGTGTCCTGAGAAAGCTTGAGTAACTGTGTTTGACACAGGAAAGGTTTGGTGAGGGACATGAGCACAGGCAGCAGAGGAGGCAGAGCTGTTGTGCCTATCATAGCTGCAGGTTATGAAATGAAGGAGTTAAGTTTCCCAACCTGACACACGAGTAGCACCCTGTTATTTGCTTAACAAAGATTTTTGTGTCTGCGTCTCTCCAACCCAGTGTGTTTTAAATTCACTGCAAATAATTCTTTCAGCTGTTTCCTAGACATCCTGTCACGCAAATGGATAAAACAATATAGCCAGCTCAGTGGAAAAAACAATAAATTATACAATAAAAACGTATACAGTGTACTCTTTGTGTTAGGGCCTGACTCATGCTGTGTTACTCCAGGTTTACACCACCAAAACTTGACTTCTGTGGTCAAATAGTGGAAGGAGACAGTGGCACATCAGGCTAGTAGCAGTGGGAATATGCTGAAGTTTTAAAAATTATCGAGAACAAAATAGCCATGAGATCCTGCATATGAAGTTCATTACTTTCTGGTAATGGTGACTTTGGTAGTGTTAACGTTTAGGAAAATATTTCTTCTCAGAACATTTTCATATGCATATTTAAAAACTGGAAATCCACTGTTTGCACAGGAATGCCATTAGCGTCATAAATCAAACTGCACCATTAAAAGAATATACTAAAAAATTGAGAGGTTAAGAGAAATGCTCTGTTTTTTAATCAATAAGCCAGGGTGAAATATATATATTTAATATAAATTACTGCTTCTGCAAGCTGTGAGCAGCACGTACCTCCTTACAGGCAACAGATTTGGGTGCTCTCGTTTTCTCTCTGGAGGTACTTGCCTCTCTCCCCTGATTACATTTGGTATTGAGACTCCTAAAAGCAGGCATGAGGCCAGGCACCCAGTGGAGTTCCAAGGAGAGGATAATTTAAGTAAGATGAAATCCTGACAATTTTTACAGAGAGAGAAACTCAAATGTACAAATTACCTGGGAATGCTGGAAGTTGATGGTTTCCCCATGGAATAAGGCTCCTGGAGCTGGGAGGTGCACGTGGGGACTGTATCAGGTTAGCATCTGGCAGGTCATGATTTACAGAACCCAAGAGCAGGGCACGCAACACGGTGCTTTCAAAGATCTTTGTGCCGGTTCCAGTTTAATTTCCTCCCAGCCCTGCGTACACACACAGAGCCCCTTTCCCATCTGATCTCTATATAAAGGACGGGGAATGATGTGTGTGAGGAAGCCGAGGAGGATGCCGCAGGGCCAGCCCAGCAGCCGTAAGTAGGTGTTGCAGCGTGCCCCCGAGGCATTTCTCCAGGCTGTTACAGGGACCTTCTGGGAGCTGGTGGGAGAAGTGGCTTTCCAGGCTGAGCTGAGACTCAGTCTGTGCAGAAACAACCCACAAGGTACCGGGCTGTGCTAATTATGGAGGTGAATATGGGTTGTGCAACCTCTCCAACAGGCTCAGGTCTCCGAATCTCCAAATTTGTTCCATAGGAACCCTGGAGCAGCCACCGAGCATTCGGTGTCAATCTGCTTGTGTTTAAGCGCGAGGAGTGGGGGATTGGTGGCCCGGCGCCAGACCTGGGCTGCCAGAAGAGCTCAGAAGTTTCCTGATCCCGCTCCCCACCTCCCGTCTCCGAAGGGAGCTGCCGCCTCTTTCCCATGACAGCTTTGTCACCCGTCCAAAACGCAGGCATTTGTCAGGATGTTCTCTCCTTTCCTGTGATGGAAGAGGCTCTGTTTCTGCCTTGTGGCGGGGAAGGAGTTGGGCTTTTGTGGTCTTCCCATGCACGGGCCGGTTATTTTAGGGAATGGGCAGCAGCAGCACCGTGCTCAGGACTGGGGCAGCAGCTTGTGCACGTCCTGGGTGGGGCCAGGTTGATCCACACACTTGCAAGGCCAGCATCCTGCAGGGGTGCAGAGGAGAGGGCCTTCATCCCCAGCCAGTTGGCTCCCCGAGAGCTGATGCGTTTGCAAATATCCACTTCATCATTTTTGCCCACAACCCAGGATGGTTTTCAGTGTGTTCTCAAAGTCAATGTTTCATCCCCAAACCCCGACTGCACTTTTACTCCACTCCACACTTGCCATTTTAACATCAACCCACACGGATTCTCACAGGATCGGGAGAACCATTGCTTTTACTATGTAAAATAGACAAGTAAGGTTGCATTAGGATAAACACAAGGAAGAAAAGTGTTTAATTTGCAGCCCAAAGATCCTAGAAATTTGTTCAAGGATAATCTCAGCACATGAGTGGGTATCCCTTGCTCACACCAGGACCAAATAACAGCCCAAGCTCACAGTGCACAGTCGGGCCCTCATTTACCAAATTATATCATTCTCACTAATGTTCCCTGGGTCAGTGGGTGAGGCAGCTGTGGGTTAGGACACTACAAATCTGACAAGAATTAATGCATTAGTAATTCTTTTTAAGCCCGTAATGTATCCACAGCTTCCAGGGGAGGTATTTTCAGATAAGAAATGTAGAAGTCAGTTGTTATATTAAGCTGCCTCTCATTAATGGGAGCCTTTCCTACCATCGTTTCCGATTGCATTAGTGGCAAATTCTGCTCTTTCAAAGATTAATGGCCTGAGTGGAATCTATAGCGGAAACGGGGCTGGGGACACCAGTGAGTTGGCTTTAGATCATGCCTTGGCCACAGACATCCTGGGCAAGTTGCTCAGGGAGGATCTTGGTTATGGATGTTATGGATGGAGCTGTGTTATGGATGAGTGCAGTGGGCTCTGGGTGCTTGGCAAGCCCCTCTCATAGCCACTGGAGCTGAGGGTCTGATCTCAAACATCCATGCCTCAGTTTCCCTCCCTGCAAATTAGGAGCAGATTTTAACAGGAGCCTCCTGCAGAAAGATCCTGAGGAGTTGTGTCAGTTTCTGAGATGAGTTGTCCAATTTTGGTACTGGTTACACTGCTAAGAGTAATTCACTGGCACTGGTTAGCCAAAGAAGTTTGGGTTGTCCTGTCTCTGGAAGTGTCCAAAGCCAGGCTGGAGGGGGGCTTGGAGCAACCTGGAATAGCGGAGAGTTATCCCTGCCCATGGTAGGGGGGTTAGAACAAGATGGTCTTTAAGGTCTCTTTCAACCCAAAGCACTCTGTGGTTCTGATTCTTCAGCTCTGAGCTACCCGGTGTCCCAGGACTTGCAGATCCATATGTTCTAGGGAGGAATGAGCATGTGGCTATTGCAGGAAGGCTCCTTCAAGATTTTAAATCATTCTCTGGCTGCAGAGATATTCATGATTCAAAACAGTGTGCTTCAGGTGACTGATGAATATTGTCTCCCAAAAAGCCATTGAATACCAAGTATACTTTTCAAACAGGATATGGAAAACTATCTGTATGCAGGCAGTCCTGCAAATTTGTTGTAAACAAATTTATTCTCCTATAGCACACCTACGCTGTAAGTCAAGGCACTGTCATGTGGAAGGTGTCTAGGCAAAGATGCATTTGCCAGCTCTTGTTCCAGCCTGCAGAAGGACTCTTTAGGTGTTCCCAGATGGTACTCCTATGAATCCCTCTTCAATTAAGTGAAATTTTTGCGGCACTGACTTACTAATACATCTTGCTTAGCTGTCCCTTTAATTCAGAGTCACTATCTGCTTTTGGAGGTTCCCTCTTTTCTCCCCCGTCCATCACAACATTCTTTTCTTATGTATGTTAAGTAATAAAAAGCGTTTTCAACACTCCCACCCCCAAATCATTAAGCTAAGAACTGTCATTAGAAATGTATGTGGAGCAGAGCAGAGGAAGTGGCACTGAGAAAATGTGGCAGTGCCACATATTTCTTGTTGCATTTTAGGTACAATCCTGCCTTGTCATCCTCTTGCAGATCCAATGTTTTTGTAACACTGAATTTTGTGAAGTTGCTGCCTTTGTTGATGCCCTTGCAGCAGGAGCAGATGCAGGGATGGAGCTGCAGCCAATGCTCAGGCTCCTCTGCAAGGTCTCTGAAGAAACCTTCACGTTAAACAAAATTAATTTTGCCTGGTTGTTGTTCCCTTTACCCCTTTGCCCTTTACACCTTTTGGTGGTGTAAGAGGGCAGTAACCTGACTGCAAAGGGGCTTCATAACACCAGTTGCATAATGCACGGAGGACAGGCAGGGTTTGGTGGTAGGAGTGAGTTTCAGCCATTGCTCTGTGGTTACAGTTATGTTCTCTCCTCCTGCCGGAGCCCACACCAGGCTCCGCCACACTCCTCCGGGTCTCTTCCTTCGCCTTTGCTTTCCTCCTAATAAACTTAATTAATGTTCAGCTACCGTGTTCTCTGCCGGGCTCCATGGAGCGGAACCTCCTCCCGATGGGACGTGGCCTGGCAAGCACCGCTGTCCCGGGGAACTTTGGACTTGTGACACAGCCAGACATGGGGCCAGCAATGGCCCAGCCACAGAGAACTTTGTGCAAGATGAGGATGAGTTTGTAACAAGGCTGCTCTGCGGGCTGCCAACGCTTCCCAAGGGCTGGTTTGGCAGCCGAGCCGTGCCAGGACCCTGGGACCTTCCCGCCGTGCCCACTGTCCCCCAGCCAGCGGAGGAGGTGGTGGCCGTATGCCACGCAGGGATTCCCTTTCCTCAGGGCTGCCAGGTTAGAGCAGCTTAGTTCCACTGAAGCAGAAAGCAGCGGCGCTACAGCGTAGAACTGGGGCCTTTCAGTGTGTGAAGAAGTAACGCCGCATGTGGGTTTGATTTTCAGCACAGGGGTTTGGCGAGGGGTGTTTTTTCACTCACTCACTCCTCCACACCCAGGGCTGATCCGCAGCCGCCGCGGCGAAGCTTGCCCGGGTCCGAGGCTGCCCCTCCGCTGGCGAGACGAAATATTTTCACGCTTTTATCTGTGCAAATTAAATGAGTTAATATGGGATTAAAAAAAGCTCTTGGTTTATATTGTTGTCCTCCTCTAGGGTAACCATCTACAAATTGATCTAAAAAGATTGTATTTGCTTCTGGGGAAAAAAAAAAAAGAAAATTGTATTAAGCTGCAATCGTGCTAATTATTGATGGGGGGGAGCTGAGCTCTGGGTATCACGGAGATTATAATAATTATATGGAGTTATAAAAGCAGTGTCCTACGTGGCTCTGAACATTGAATTAAACTGGAAGTTTTCTAGTAGACATCTCCATTGCCAGTAGTAAGGTCTGGGTGAAGAACAATCAACAACAGTAATCAAAGATAAAGATAAATCCAAAGGAGAAGGAGAGTAAGCGTGATCTTTCAAATCAGCATTTAAACTGAACCACGACTGCAGCAGAAACTTTAGCTCAAGTAAGAACATTCTGCATGACTTCTAAATTTGTCATTTTGTGTACAGCATTTGTGTACTGGCAAAAGGCTTAGTGTTAAAGGCATTTCTGTCAAAACAACCCGTTGCTTTGGGGGACCTAGTATGAACTTTATTGGCAAAAGCATTTTTTATTTGTATAAGGTACAGTTACAGTAGAGGAGTTTGCCAGCAGAGCTGTACGAGGAATTTCTTTGCCAGGCTGACCTAGCCCAGAGACTTGTTCAAAGTAATCGGTTGTACGTCGGCTTCGCTTTGCTCTTGCTAACAGCAGAGCTCCTTGTGCTCGTGGGGAGCACGGGGCTTGCACTGATGATTATACTTTAACTGTGCAGAGATGGCCATGCCAAGGAGTTGGGTTGTGATCCTGTGCTCTGGCTAGTGGAGGCAGCCAAATGTTCCTGACCCTCCATGCCAGGGCGTTACCAGGTGCCTGAGCGAGGATGTGCAGGGGCTCTGCCACTGGGACCAGTCCCACAACCACACAGCAGCCTGCCCTGCAGGGTGCTGCACCCAGGGATGGCATTGGGATGAGAAAAGCAAGGACACAAAGTGACAAAACTGGGAAAAAGCAAGATTTTTAATAAAAGATGAAACCAAGAGTAGCTTAAGGTAGTGGTGATTGTTTAAGAACGTAGCTAGGACAAAGATCATACATAGAGGCATCACTAAACTGACTGCATAATGGGAAAAATGAGATAATCTTCCAGGGACACAAACTCAATTAAAACAGATCTTTATATAACTCACTTCAGCCATTAAAACTTAGCCAACTATCTCACTTTTTAATGCGGAACAGTGTCACACATCCGTCGCATTCAAACGTGCAAGCAATGTTTTCACCGATATGGTTAAGTAACCCAATACTTTGTATAGCTGAAAGATCAGTGGAACAAAGTATCCATCTAATTAAATCTAATCAGTCAGTGCACAAGCTTACATTGTGGTCATCGCCTTGGTATGTACGGGAGGGTTTGAAGCAGTGAAGCGAGGGGCATGGGATTGAATAAGTGTTAGATGATGAAAGGCAAGGGTTAAAAACTTTCAAACTACAGTGTTAACATTTCTTCCCTGTCATCAGCTATCTGATATTTTGGTATTTCAGGGAGGGGGGGGAGAGAAAAGAAACGAAAAAAAGAAAGAACAAACCAAGTATGCGTGGCATCTCGATCATGGGTAGAGTTCCCTGGAAGCTGCAGAGCTCTGAGTTAGTCTGTACACAAAATTAGTTGCATCCTCTCATTTGCAATTGAGGCTTCCCCACAGAGTAATGATAGTGTTGTTTTAGTGATAGAAAGTAACACTTCCCTAACTTTTCAGACTTCTAGTGGCAGACTCTGGATGCCTCCAGCAGGAAGGTGGTCGGTTCTTTGGAAGACAGTTTTATGGAAAAGAGGTTGAAATTGAGTGTAGGAGCTGCAGCACACATAGCTGCCTCTGATGTGAATAATAACTACTGCTCACTTCATCCCTTAGATCCAGATAAGCCCTGCTCACCACAGAGTAACAACAGGCCTTTACTCATAATCTTCCTAAATGTCTTTTGGTTTTTGAGGCTGCTTCTAAAAACTCACCCAGGGCTCCAGCAACACGAGGACAGGCCAAACCAAGGGTGACTTTCAGCTCTTGTGCAAGTGGGCAAAACGGCGCTTCGGGGCAGACTTTGGCCATGAACTTGTTGCTCATATGAACTCTGACCATGTGGCCAAAACAAACCTGAATAATGTTCCAGAGGTTGGGGCAGGTCCTCGGGGCTAATCGATGTGGGTCTGCAGAGATTAACAGCACCATGATTGATGCTGTGGGGGGCTTGGCCCCTCGTCACATCTCTGCTGGAATCCCAGAGAGCCTCACCCCCATCGCCTCCCTGCAAATCTCTTTCATTAACTTCTTCCTTCTCGGCTCTGCGTTAAATGAGCCGGGGCAGCCTAATCTGGTGGCGTGGCCGAGGGCTGTGCTGAGGATGTTGCAAGGCTTCTTTTTGCTCCATGTCATCAGTGCTGTTTGCTGTTGTCCCTTCCTGGGTCATCCTGCTCCAGACAGGTAAATAGAAACATGGGACTGTTCCAATTCCATGGGTCCAAAAGGAATGGTGTGTGTTTAGTCCTGTCTTTATCATCCTACCTGTGCTGGAGATATTTTCCTTACTGCTGGGTAAGCCCAGATGTACACCATCTGCTTGTCTTATGATCTTTGACATGATTGAGAGGCCACCAAAAATACCCAGTGATTGCATACTTTTCAACTGACTGGTATAAAAGGAGAAGATGTTAATAATCAAGCGAATAATATTTGCTATTTTGGGGCCTCCTGAAATTCTTGGGAGATATATTTTGAAAGTAGAAGCTAAACATTGTGTGTGCATAAGCCTTTGCATATATCTCTTCCCTTAGCCATATGTTTGAATACACACAGTTTTACATGAAATATAGCAGAGTCTATTTTAGGTGTGTTTGAAAAAGTCAATAGCCTTAGATTGGCTGCCACAGCCTGCTCTTGTCAGCCGTTTCAGTTCTGACTTTCTGTGAAGTCACAGGGTCTTGAGACCAAATATCTGAAATGCGTCTTGTACCTCTTGAGCAAAAAGTAAAAATATCCTTCTCAGTACACTTTTGAGCAAAATACTTCATCCATTACCCTTTGGAAAGAGCTTGCCTCTGCAAGGCTGGAGTGCCTGTTGCCAGCACGGAGATCAATGGGAGCCCAGTCCCTCAGCATCTTGCCAGAGCCCCGCTCCAGATGTCCGATAAAACTCCACGGGGCTCGTGCTTTGAAAAGAGCGTGGGCTCTGTGAATCGCTGTTGCAGTAATAAAATTGCACCTATTCCAGATCTTGTCTTCTCTGTCCAATTAGAAGAGCATGTTTTCTGCTTAGGGTTTGTAAAAGTTGGCTGACCAGCTGGGTTTCATTCCTTTCTCCTTTTTTTTTTTTTTTCTGCTCCTTTTTATTCGGTATTTTTTTCCCCTTTTTTAATATATAACATTCGAATCAATGTTCAGTGCCGTTCCCTTTGATAGTTCATATGCTGGTTTATGAGCATGGCAAAACCAAAAAAGGTCAGATAAAGGTTAAGAAAGACAGTTATCAAGCCTGTATAACTGAGGTATTTTTAAGGCTCTGCTAATTGGCAGCGCAGTTAAAGCATCATTCATAAAATAGTGTGCATTAAAATGACCATAGCCATTTTTAAGAGTATGGAGATTATTCCTTTGCCAAAAGGATTAACTCCACCTTCTCATCACTGCCTTTATACTGGGGTGTTTTTCCATGGGAGAGAATAATTTTGGGCATTTTGCCTGCAGTATCCAGGCTTAGACCCCTCGCTATTTAACTGTTACAGCTGGCAAAATCTGGGACTGAAAATGTAGCCATATAACATGGCAACAGCCAGAACAATAAGACAGGCAAATCTTTTAAATCTGTATTTTATAAAACATCTGTTAAAGAATATTAAGTCAGAAGTTCTGTTCACATATTTGCTGTGTTTCGCTTATTAAACTCAAAACATTACAGCTTGCCTTATTTTTCTTAATAGAATTACTAGCCAGGCTTAGGAGAAGGATTGGTAAAAAAAAATGCTGTTTTTTTGGCCTCCTCTGAAGCCTCTGGAGTAATGACCCAGGCATTCTGGCCCAAAACCCGAAAACAGGCAGATTTTACAAGGACTGCTGGTTACATTCACCTGGTTTGGAGGGAACCGTAACAGATTTTTCTCCTGATGTGTTTGCCCGCGTGCTGAAACGCTGCCATAACCCGTCCTCGTTCTGTGGCCAGCCCGCACGGCAGCCGGCGCTCATTTGTCTTTTGTCTTTCAACCATCCCTCATTCTGGGTCAGCACATTCTGGTTTTCCTGAGAACTGGAGTGTCCAAATCAACATCTCAAACCCAAACGAAAACATCTGCCGGGTCTCATGTGCTGGCTCAACTGGCAGGAACTATAAAACAGGGCGAGGACAGTCCCAACTTAACCCAAATTTTCCAAAATGTTTACAGTGTGGTGGGTCAAACCACAAGAAACACAGACTCCAAAGTGGTTCTTCCAGGTACATTCCTTTCCAACCACAGCCATTATGGGAAATGCTGGTGATACTCACCCTGAGGGAGCCTCTTAGGATCTCAGCTGAGAGTCCCAACAGAGCAGCAGGGTCGGGAAAACCCCCATACCATCACTTGGTGTGTGGGGACATGTCCTCAGGCCACATGCTGGGAAACAGGGCAGCATTCATGGGACTCCAGGCTCAGGCTCACTCCCTAACCCAAGTTGTTGTATGCTGGGCTGATGGATACCATGCAAACTCATACAGTTGATAGATGTAAAAATGGATTATCCCAAAAAGCCTGTTGTTAACTTTTCCAGCTCTAGTCTGTGCTAATGACTGGAGTGGCAGGGCAAACAGATGCTTAGCATGTTTAAGGTACACATATATCTTTGTGTCTTGCCACCTTTCCCTGTAAGCTGACAGCTTACAAATGTCTTATTGAACTGGATTCCTTAAAATGGAGTAGATACTCCTGGGGAACAATTTTCTATATTTTATCAGCCTTGCAAAAAAAAAAGGCTGTAGGCACTTGTGACTGCTGGTAGAGTCATATTTAAAGTATATATTTTATGTAAGAATTTTACGGTTATCTTATTCCATCTGAGGAATATATGTATTTTTTTTTACCTGGGCATACTAAAGACTGACTAACTGTTTTATTCTGAAGCGTTTAAACTCAGTAACTACATATATAGACTTTACTAGATGCTTTACTAATTTATTGTGGCAATGTGGTATTTAGACCACTGTTTAAGTGAAGTTTGCCAGTACAGTTAAAAGAAATTAGAGACACCATCACTGCTAAATCACTTTACCATTCAAAGAAGAACTGTAAACATATGCATTCATTTAATTATAATAGTACCAATTATAAGAGAAATTGTAATGTCGAGAGTAGTAGCTTTTATGTGATCATAATAATGGCGTATATTTATCTTGGTTTGGCAAGTTAGGTCTTTCTTTAATAGTTGGCTTTGCTTAAATAGAATGTGGTTTGTTAAAACCCACACTAACCCCCACACCCTTCCATTTGTTATTGCCCAAATAATGAACAATAATCATGTGGTATAAATGATTAATGTATACATGGCTTAGCAAGTATCTTTGAGGTTTAGAAAGTGTTTTTATTTTCATTCTTGCACCGGACCAAGCTATAGCCCAATTACATGTTATTCTTTGGTATTGGACAGGAAATCTTTTTGCTTTGGAAGAAGTGATAGGAACTTGAAGCCTGCCTGAGTCCGCTCTCTTTGAAGTCGATCGTAATTCCAGCGCCAGCCTCCGGAGAAGCAAGCCCATTGTTTCTGGGGCAGTTTGCTTTGTGCATGTTATCTGCTAAATCACAATTTAATGTCACATGTAGGAGAGCCAGAGCCCCGCATTCCGTTCCTGAGCAATTAATAGGGTCCATGCAAGGAACATCCCACGGAGGTAGATGTAAGGAGTCTTCCAATTATCCTCTCCAGATAAAATAACCTCACTCGGCGGTGCACACGGCAGTGCCTTTTAACGTGCGCCTGCAACTCCCAGCCCGAAGTTTAGCAAGTTCTGTATCTCGCTTTTATTTACATCTGATTTCTTTGGAGCCTAATCAGTCCCAGTGATAAAAAAAACAAACAAACTCTTCCCTTTCAAGATTAATTTTTAAAGTGTCAGCCGTACGCGACTATTTTCAACAAGATTACCCCACGCAAATGAAGGGGGCTTTATCTTGGGCGCCGCAGCGAGCGGCACAATGTTGTCACCGCACCGCAGACAATGCCACCCATTTATAAGAGGATTCAAAGAGTTAAAAAAAACGCATTACTTGAAACTTGATATAAAACCTGTGGCCAAAGCAGGCTATGGGCTGGAGCACTTGATTATTCTTTTATCAATAAATAAGAGTGGCATACAGTTAATTTCAGCACTGTAATTGAGCGGTGCATTCTGGGAGGCTGCAAAGCACTGTAAGATGAGGAAATGTTTTAGAGACTAATCATGAGAAGAAAGGAGCCTTTCATAGCCCTTATGATGCTGTTGTCAGAGCTAAAGGCAGATAATGATTCAGTAATAATGGCACATTGTGAATATTTAAGCTGAAAAGATTGGGACAAAATGAGCAGACATTGTTGGTTTGCTAAACTGAACAGTTGGTCTTTGGGCTCCAAAACTATCTACAACTCAAATTTGGGGCTCAGAAGTTGCAAAATGAAAAAAGAAAGATGTTTCCAGGACACTGGCCTGGCACAGGGGTTGTGTGTTGAGCCTGCACGGGGCCTCTTCGCTTACTTTGGAAATCTGAAATTGATAGTTGAAGGGGTTTTTTCATGACTCTCTGAACTGACAAAGTACAATACACTGCAGACTGTGTAAATCTCCCTCCATTTAAGTGCCAGAAGAAATCACTTCAGAAGAAAATCAGTTTTAGTAATGACCTAAAATATTAAATATAGAATGGAGAGTGTCATGTTGCAAATAAGTCGACTCATTTGCATTTTGTCTCCGGGGCATTGGTAGCGCTATAAAGAGACATGCAGCTGAATTTATGTACATTGTCTTTTTTCCTCATTACTACATTCTGGATCTGTTAGTTGTCTTTCTTTAAACATCTGTTAAATGCAGTTTCATGAAGCCGTACGTTCCCATATGTTTGGGAACGGTATCAAAGCGTGGAGCTTTTGGCCTCCTTTACAACCTTTTGTCTCACAGAAAAAGGTGGATGGGCTCTGGGGCTGGATTCTGCTGAAGCCCGGGGTCAGAAGCACTGTTGCTTTCTGTAGAAGCCAGATAAGTTTTCTTAAAATGTAAAAACCAGCACTGATAGGGACAAAGAACATTTCAGCCCTGGACCCTGGAATCAATACTTTAAATTTTATTTTTTTTTTTAGTGAAAATACAAAAAGAAAACCTACCAAACCCAAAACTTCTGAGGCTCTTAGGACAACTTTTAGTCTCCATAATTTTCCACATGTTAAATCTCAGAGAATTCAGAAAGTTTCCCTGTGTGAGGACCGGCAGGAGAAACCATCTCCTGCACTTTTACAGGCACAGTAAGCCCTAATTTATTATTATCTTTACAATGACATAAACTATTCCAGCCCTAGTATTTCTTTTCCAGAAACGCTTTTCATGTGTACTTTCACACAATGAAGAAGAAACAAACTCTTGCATCTATACATCTGTTTTTCCTTGAGGAAAAGCAATTACTTACAATAAACAGCTTCAAAACTTTAATCAAAATACAGTTAGAAAAAGTTTATCTTTTTGCAAAATTCTTTTTAAAAACAAGCTCCGTGTTTATAGTAACACTCATTTTTATCCATATGCTTTGAATCTGTGTATTTACTTAGCTAGGCAATATTTTTAACTTCACCCCCCCCAAGTCTTTATTTTTATTGAAAAGTTTCTTACAAAGTCATTTATCTATTAAGAAAAAATTAAAATCCCAGGACCAGGTCCTCCTCTGGGGAGAAGAAGCATTGCTGCAAGAGTCCACAGGCACTGCAGTTGTCTGCAATAAAAAGAGAAACCCAGTTTCTTCATGGTTTCCAGGGCCCCAGTCCTGCATACTTATGCACTTACTTCACTTAACTACTGGAAATGAGATCACCCGCAGCTCTGGTGTGAGCCTCTGCCTCGAAGGGAAGGGCTGCAAGCGGGGATCGCTCCCTCTACCAAAACAAGCTCCGGCAGACCCTGCCCGAGCCTCTGGTGCCCTTTGCCAGGCAGACAAACCTTGCCAGGTAGACAAGCCCTCGGTGGCTTGGTTTTGCCGCGCTTCACCGGCAGCTTGGGGGCTCAGCCCAAGGTGTACGAGCCTATCCGTGTATCTGGAGCAGGGACCGAGTGTGGGTCAGCTCAGAGCAACTCAAGCAAGTCTTTCATTTGCACTTGCATGATGTTACCCCTTTCCCATTTTGCTCTGACTTGTCAGTTTGTTCCAATTCCCCAGGTAAAAAGCCAATTTCAGTCTGAAGCGCTGATTTGATTCAGCGTACTTGGGTTACGTCTAAGGACTGGTAACTCTACTCTTCCCTTAAAGGCTTTCTTTCATTTGCCTTGCAAAGCTCAGCAGTCTCCCTCCGTCTCCCACTCTGTCCTGGAAGCACATTCGGGGCTCAGTGTCCAAGTGCATCATGGTCAGATTTCAGCCAGCTCAGACACAGTGGTAAGGGGGTCCAGAGCTCTGATTTGCCCCAATAACGTGGTCTCAATCATTAAATGAAGTAGCACTGTTAAATTCAATGAGTATCTGGCCCAGAGATCCTTTGCCAAATGAAGTCAGATCTGGATGCAGAATTTCAATATCCCTAGTGCCTGGGTTGCTTTTGATCTTCCTTACCCAAGTGATAAAGGTACAAGAAGAACAGATTAGCGTTGGTCCATCTTAATGTTTAGGAGCCGTGTTGCAGCTCCAGTACAAATTGCAGCAGCACGTATAATCCATACTAATAGCTCCCTGCAGCAGGGAATTCAAGGCACAAATTTCCCCTTTGCTGCCGTCATCAGAGCCTCCAGTTCACGCCGTCAAGAGAAATTCATAATTGTCAAGTGCTCAGGCGACCAAGTCGGCGCAGGACAAACAACAATCCCCAATTTGTTTGTTCCGCCCTCTCTCTTCCTCCATCCAGGCCATCCGAGTTGTCTGAGAGCACTTCACATGTTGCCCTTGGCCGAGGACAGCTCTGCCTGGAGCATGTCCAACTTGGCGTGGAGACGTTCTAATAAAGCTCCCAATGATGCTCGTTGCCAGTGAGGAGGGGGATGAGGAAGGTGAAGGAAAAGATGGCGCCAAGGTCATCGTGTTTTGGCCTATAGCACCGTCCTTTTGCAGAAAGACACGTTTCTCTCCCGATTTTACTCTCGAACGCCGCTCTTAACAATGGTGATGATAATTTCATCAGTGTCGCTGATACTTGATATTTCTCATTTACATTGCATGTTTCATCTTCAAGGCTCTTGAAGTAATGAGCTAATCCTCACAACATCCCTGTAAATATTATTCCCCCCTTAAAGAAACTGAAGCAAGGAAGTTAAGTAAATAATGTACGCTATTTATATTATGATGGCTTATAGGGGTGCTGGTGAAGGTCAGGTCCTCCTTGTACGTAGACATTATATAAATAAGAATCTATATAAGTAAACTACTCCTTGACCTGATGAGTTCATACTTCAAATATATAAAACAAGCAAAGAATAGAGGGAAGGGAGCCCTATCAAAACCCCAAAATGACAAGGAGATTAAGTGATTGAACGGAGGTAGTGCCTGGAGACTTGGGCTGTAGGCAGCTCTGAATCCCTCTCTGCTGTGTGTATTTGTCCTTTGTGAGACAAGGATGGTAAAGCCTGGATTAGTAGAAGTTACTTTTACTAGCAGGTGACACATGTGACTTTAAAATATTTAAAAGACCTCCATTTTAATGAAAACATATTACTATTAAGGTTTATATTCATTATAAATATAGAATGACTTGTAGGTGACACAGGAATGGTAACTCGCTCTTAGCTCATAAAACAGCTTTTGGAAAAGTTTGTAGTTTTCTCTTTTTGGCCTTTTTTAACTGCTGAAGAGCTGTAGGTAACAGTCCATTAAAACAAAACTGAAGCTATTGTCTTAATTTCACTCCCAGCACTATAAACTTCAGTGTCCAGCTCGTGAAACAGAAAGGGGTTTCAGTGGGATGAGGGTCAGCAAGCACACTTTTTTCTGAAACTGAGGAGAATTATTTCTTGTTTCTCATTAACTGAGACTTCAGTTCAGTGAAACACTTAAGCATTTACTGAGCTTTCAACGGGAGTCCCATTGCTTTTAATTTAGAAGAATTTACCTTTGTCACAAACTCTGCTTCGAGGCAGTGGCATGTAAGCACCGGCTTAGAGTTCGGCATGTGTTAATTGTTTAAATATGTTTAGCCCTTTCCCCAAAGCTGTTGTGAATGTTTAATGCAGTATTTACACTAGCCTTAGCACAAGGACTTGCGCTGTAGGATTGATGCTTAAACATATACTTGCTGTGGAGTATGTGTCAAGTGTGTCGCTTGAATTTTTAAATTTCTACTGGGACTTGACTTGAAAGTTTTTAAGAGAAAGCACTCTTCAAGAGCAAAATGTGATTGAACATTTAGTAAAGGCAACTGTGCTTAAGCCACGGAATAGCTGGGAAACTGGGAGAAGCCCTGAACATCTGTGTGGTGGCAGCAGCACAGGACACGGCTAAAGCACTGCTCAAGCTCCTGATGCCTCACCACAAATGCAAGTTCTGGTGTGCTAAGAGCTTAAATACTGTCATGAGTAGTTACCCCTCAAAAGGAGTACGTGTGGAAAAAAATGGCATGTTTGGTACTTCAGGAGTTAACAAAAGTAAGGGCAGATCCACTTAGAGAAAGGCCGGGGGGGGTGTCACTTTTATGCAAGGATTCATTAAAAAATATCATTAGTTTATTTTAATATAGTTATCTCGTTCTTATTTAAAGGAAGAGGTTACATGCAGTATATTTAGGGGATGATTTTATTTAACACTTGGATGCGTTTTGCTCTAAAATGAATGCTTGCTCAAGAGTCTAAGAAGGCTTCATGGGAAGAGCAAAGCAATCTAAGCCATATGTATTGGGCAGTTTGCCAGTTGTTTGCCAATATGCCCAGGCCACCTGGCTATATATGCAGCCAAGTATGCCATTCTGACTAGCCAGCTTTAACCTTCAGGCTGCTTCTTTTTCAGCTCTTAGGAAACTCTAAAGCCCTCCAAAGCGCGCTGCGTTTCCCCCATGCCAGTAGTTTGTGTGCATCCAGACGCAGGCTGCGCGGCCGCCCTGACCAGACAGCTCGCAGCACCCATTTTCAATGAGTTCGCCTTTTGTCTAGAGAGCGGTTCAGTAGCGTTGAACCCGGGCCATAAGATGAGTCTGGAGATAGCAGACTGAAACCTTTACCCATATGCCATAGTTAGACACTTTGACTGACAAGCCACAGTTTTTGTTCCCAATACTGTAGAGACACTGTTTTACGGGTGGGGTTTAGGCAGGATTTTGTTTAATGTAGTTCACCACTATAATTTCTTTTCCCGAGTATTTGCATGAATTGTAAGAGAAGTGAAGCATTTAGCATAACTCAGGCGTTAATGGCATATTGTTTCATTATTGGGGTAATTTATTTAAATGTTTATTCATTAAATTTCACTCGCAGCCAAAAATATCTCAGCATTCTATTAATCTTTAGTTACATTTTGGGTTGTGGGCAAAGCCTAAAACAAGTACAGTATCCATGGCAGCAATTTAACATTTAGTAGATATCAGATATAATTAAGCTATTCTAAATATTGAAATTAAGGTAGGGAGAAAAAAAAAGATTATATTCAATTCAGTAAACACAGCATGGGAAGTTTTGGTGCAGCAGCCAGCAAAATCTTTAACTGCATCCAAAGTAAAGGGCGTGCAGTCTGCAGGAATTGTCTTCTCTTTTAATGGGAAGGAGTTTGGGAATGGGATAACGTGGGGACTTTCCCTCGCTTTATAGCTGTTGATAAATACAGTGGGAGAGCTGAGTTTGCGGGCTGGGGAAGGCAGCCGTGCTTCTCTGGGACATGTGCTCGCTGCCTGCTTCGCTTTACAGAGGGACGAGTATTTTTTGGCGAGCAAACGCGCTACAAAAACTTTCTGTGCTCCGATTTGGAAGCGGAGCCTGCGGTTCAGATCGGAAAGCTCCAGGCAGAACTTGCTCAAAATGGCCACGGTTTCCTCCCTTCGCACACCGAAGCCATAAATCTGACACAGCTTCGTTTCAAAAGATCCATGAACCTGAGGGCCTGATATTTGAAACCCAACTTCTCCGTTTGCAGGTGGGATTATTCGTGGAAGTAAGCGAGAGCACGCAGGCATCTCGCCTCCCGTCCGATCCCCCGCTCAGGTGGCAGCAGGACTTTTTTCACAGCCTGCAAAGCCGGGCATGGAAAAACTGACACCCTCCCTTATTTTTTTAGGCACAAAATTGAAGGTTAAACAAAGGAAGGGAGGTTAAGGCTTTTGAAAAAAAAAAAAGAAAAA
>VZRX01000259.1:349399-367399 GCA_013398075.1 Notiomystis cincta | reverse complement strand
AAAAAAAAAAATTGGGCCCCGAGGGAAACTTTGCCAAGTTTCCCATGAAGCCCGAAACGAGCAACTTTACGAGGGAAGTTTTGCCGCGCTCGGCTCGTCGCACATTGTTCCCATCGCTTTGAAAGCCGGGCTGCTCCCGCACCGCCACCTGCGCCCGCGCCGCTCCCAACAAAGGCAGCCCGAGATCAAACGTGGAGCCCACCGGCGCTGCGATTTAATCCAGCAGGGTTTGCTGTTGAGTTGCATTGAGGTATTCTTTGTCCCTACAGGCGTGCTGCCTTTGGGGAGCCAGGCATATTGAATTGCTTTAAATCAGAGCCCATGCTGACATGCTCAAGGTATACTTTTTTGGGGAGGCCCGTCTTGGGTTTCCTCCGTGAAGGAACACGTTGCGGATCTGTGACTTATTAGCGGAGCGTCGGAGCCGGAGTCGCGCGGCATCGGTGACATGTTCGATAAAGGCCCAGGGAAAGGCGCTGTTGCAAATGCACAAAGACAGACATAAAGGGAGTGGGAAAGTGTCCCGGTGGGCTTTGCAGTCTGGCAGGTGAGATGCAGCTGCAGCCGCCCCATCTGTGCTACCTTGGCCTGCTATGGCTGTCAGCATAGGTAACTTGGGCTATGATGGGAGAAGCAGAGCAGAAATTGAGACAGAGAATAAAAATTAAGGTTAAAAGGGAGAATAATGTTCTATGGGCATTTTGGGGATACTAACAGGTCACAAATTTTCACTTTAAGCGTTCACTGGGTCCCATTTTGTGTATTGCACTAATACATGGCTGGACAAATATACCCACTACAGTTTGTATCGTTTGTTTACTCAGCCTTGCATCAGTCTGTGGCGATTTCCATATAATATTTAATCTAAGTGATGGGCTTTGGGCCCCATATTAATGGTATCTCTCCTATCACACGCTTTGCCATTGTAAATCTGTTTATTGTTTTTCGGCGTGGGTGTGCGTCGCGCACACCCGCATTCTTTCTACATTGTTACTCTCTTATTGTCTTTTTATTTATTTGGACCCGGTTTTGCTTTCAGATAAAAAGATTAGTCATAAATAGCAGCTTTGAAATCCAAGAATTTCCAAGCACTTAAATTTTGAAAGGTTGTTCGTGAAAAGTTGTTAAATGGGATCATTATACTACAGTATTATATTTATAATGTTAAGTATCCGCAGTTTAGTTTGATTGTTTCTCGACAAAGCTTTTCTGCGAAAAGGACTGAGAAAAATGAGGGCTGGGTATATTCCACAGTTATACCAGCCTCTGAGGACCAGATATTTTTTTTCTTCCACCATTTCTCACCATCTTCCTCTTCCAACAAACCTTCCTCCCATCCCAACCACATAATGTATTGCAAATATGCAAAAACACTAAGGGCTTAGTTCCCCTCTGCTTGTAAACACAGCACTCCCATTAGCGGTGAGGCTGCCCATGCCTTTCAGGGGGAAAATGGACTCTGAAATGCTTGGGAGAAAGAGCAAAGCTCTAATTCATGTGTCTTGGGTTGAAAAATTGAACCCACTCTGCTTATTTGCACCTCCATGCCAAAAAAAAAGTGCTGGTGCACTGGTCACAAGTGCAGATGAAGCAAACTAATACGGATTTCCGTGGTCTAATAACAAACAGGGATGTTCAGACGCTGTTGCCAATTCTGCATGATTGGCTGTTAAGCCCAGAGAGACAACCCTGTCCCATTGAAATCAATAGGATTTTTGCCGTTGGCTTTCCTGGGACAAAGATTTCATTTCCAATAATCCACCACCTGATTTTAGGCATGTCATTTAGTAACTGATTTGCTGCCAATTTACAGGAGAAACTTCCCCTACTGAAGAATGTGCTCTCTTTTTTCACTTTTCTTTCCTCCCCCCTCTGCTCTTTTTTCCCACTGACTTTCCACTTACTAATTGTTCTTTCACAAAAGGTATCCATTTTCCTTCAGGTTTTTTGTCTTGTTTTGTTCTGTTGGGTTTTTTTGTTGTTGTTGTTTTTGTGTTTTACTGCATACCATAACATGGGAAATGGTTCCTCCAGGCACGACTGTTTGAGACAAGGATGTGGTAAGTTGAGGATCTATGTTGTTGTGTTGGATTTCATCACGCCTCCACACATCCTTAAAACACTGTGACATGCACTGACTTGGAACAACTAATCCACACCTGGTGACAGGCTACATCACCGTGGCTTAAAAAATTTCAGCCTCTTCCCTGGTGTACAGGAAGGGGTCATGTTCCCCATGCCTGCCGCAGGATGCTAACAGATATAATAGTCAGGACAGGGAAACAGAAGGATCTGTTAAAGGGAGTTGTCGTGATAAACAGGTGTGATATTCAGGTTGCTACTTCAGGGAATCTCGGGAAAGGAAGCTGGGTAGACGAACCCCAAGCAGATGGTAGGGTTTGTCTTTGCAGAAGGCACAGCCTGAAACAAATTTTGACACTGAGGCAAACCAGGGTTGACTCCACAGGGTGGCTTAGGACTGTAATGGAAAACAGCACAAGCTCCACAACTTCTTAGAATTTTGTCTTTAAATTTTAGGTCATTATAAAGCTGATAACCTTTAAATGATTGTGAATTACTTCAGGGTATCGGACAGCCCTGTCACGGTCCAGACTCTTTTGGGTGGATAGGTTCTCCAGCAGTGCCAGGGCTTGGATTAATACTTGGGCTCCTGTTAGCAATATGTGACTGCTCACACAGCTTTGCACGTTTGAGAGTTGGTAGTTAAAAGTTTGGGATTCACAAGCAAGTATAAGTGTACAGAGCATCTACTTGTGAAAGACGTTTAAAGTCACTAACTTGAACAACACCACAAAAAAGAGGAAAGAAAAACAATTGTCAAACAGAATATAAATTAAAGCAAAACATGAAATTAATAAGAATGGAAAGCAAAAATATGTCGTGTGTTAAAATAATAAGTCATTTTGTGTGCACACACAATTTATTAATTTACAGTTGTGTTTCTGGAAGCAGTATTTCTGTTCCTAGCTCTCAGTTACTTCAGTATAAAAAAATGTCGATTTCCACTAAAATTCTGTCAGCATTGATATCAGTTTTATCACAGTTATTTATAACCCATATACCAACCTGAATATAATTAACTGTATATAATTTGTAGGGCTTGCCAAATAGCGAACAGTTATTTGCTACCCAAAGTATTTGTGTAATTAAAAAAATGTCAGCTAGTGTATTAGAAACATTTCATACAGCTGGCTAAATAGTTCAGAACATATTGGTGAATAATATATTAATTCACTGATGTATTACATATTGAATAAACTGTTTTAATAAGTTAAATTGCATTTGGCCCATTAGAGTTGACTCCAGCTCTGCAAAGTATTGAGTCGAAGGGAGCTGAGGACACAACAGAAGAGGCTTTATCAGGTTGTTAAATATTAGGTCTTGTGAGTACAGCAGTTAGGGGTACACTTAGGAACACTACTGAATGAAGAATACAGTTCTCCAAGACACTGTTCTCCTGAGGTCATTCAAATGTGGTAACTGGAACCTTTCTAAGGCATAAAAGTACTTTTGTACTTTTGCAAAATCAATACGGTGCCGTTAATGCGAAGTTCGCTTTCCCAGCCTGTAATTACGAAGGTGAATATTATACAGTCGTTATCAAATAAAAATAAAAAAAAAGTTCCCACCCTGTATCTAATCAAATTTCAGGTTCTGTGTTCTGTAAGTTCATATTATAACTTTGCCATGTTAATGAGGAGTTTGTGCAGCAGCGCTGGCTGTGCCGTGCAGCTACGTTGTGTAAGTGCTTTCCCATATGGTGAGCTGTGCCTGCAGCAGCATATAGCACTTCTGTCTGGTGTCGTGCTACCCTTTCCCCAGGCTTTATATGTCTAATTCATTACCAAGGCAAGTCGAGTTAAAGGGGAAATCGAGCCCCTGCCTTGTGGCCCCTGTGTTTGCTGTCTTTCACCTGTGAAGATCCTAAGGCCAGAGGCCTTGGGAATGAGTTTTTGTCAATGTTTTATGTTGGTATCAATTCCATGAGATGCACAAGAGATTTTGTGGCTTCCTGTTGTGCCTCTATACTCTATTCAGAGCAGGGAAGCAGTAAATTTAGAGAAATAATAAAATGGGTTTCGGTATTCTCAGTGTTTTTAATGAAATTCAGTTATTGGTGTATTATAAAGTCATAAACTGGTATAATTTTTACTGCAATGTCCATTCAAAGAGGGCTCCTGGATCGTGGCAGTGATAAGCAGGCAGGGCTGTCTGTTGGGCTACTTATCCATGGCACCAGGATTGTCTGTTGTTCAGATGTGTGAGCTCCGGCCTCGGTTTCCGTTCACGGTTGCCGTGTATCATCGCAAGAGTGATGATAACGCCTCTTCAAGGTGGCATTATAGTGACAGTTTAACATGGCAAACTTCTGCTTGGCAAACAGACAGCGACTGTTAGCCAATATTGGCTGAGACTCGCTGATGATACCACGTAGTGTATCCTTAAAGAGGATAGTTCTTTGGACTTGATCCCGCTCCGTTTTCTCTCATGTGCCTCTCAGTCCAAGGAGGAAAAAAGAGAGCAGATAAATGTATCGACCCTCCTTTTTGTGGCTGCATTCACCCTCCTTTTTACAGGGGTATGGGGAGGAATGGTTTCCAAATATAGGCTTTTTACTGTCTTTCCTTCTAGGAAATGGTCTGGAGTTTGCAGAGTTAGAAATCATACTTCTGAATGTTGAAAAGGGAGTTTAGGATAATGCTTATCATTGGAGGGTGTTCCTTCTTTGTGAGAGACTCAAGACAGTGCATCCCAGTGAGCCCTGCCAGGCAGGATGGCAGTCTCCCTTCGGTGGGTTTTTGGGTTAACCAAGTTAGGGTAATCTCTGGCCTGTGCCCAGTAACTCAGCCCTGAAACTCTGCAGCTGGAGACCTCAAACATTCCTATTCCTCTTCCCAAACATGCTGTCATATCCTTCTTTACCACTAGAGCACAAAATCCAGCAATCCACATGAGCTGCTTCTCAATCTCTACTGTTAACTTCTAGTAAATAATGCATTTAGGATTATTTTAAATAGTTGCTTTTTTGCCATGCAACTTCATTACGATGCTCTCTGAATGCCTGTCAGTGAAATAACTGTGAATTTTAACAAGCATGCTTTAAATAGACTGCTTTATGTATAAATGTAAGTTAACATCTTAACAGGAATTCCATTTTAGTATCTATCGTAATGTTTTGATGATCCCTTCTGATACCTTCTGTGTACCAAGAGCCTCATTCCTCAAGCAACACTGTGTTGTTTAAAGGTTATTCTTATTTTACAACCTTATTTTGTGAGCTTGGTGATACCAGTGGAAGCGTACGGGCCCCATTTCAGAGGCTGCTACAGTGGCCTCTGTAACTCATGTCCTCAAAAAAAGGGGGTGTGCCGGTGTGCAGATCTAGTCTGCCAATTGTATCGAGATCTTTTTGTAATTCCTGCACGATTTTTCTCTCTTAATCTAAGCTGTTGGGCTCCCTTTAGGCAGCTGGAGGGCTCGGTGTGTCCATTTTTGTGTGCTTTGGTCACAGGCTGCTGGGCATGCGGACGGGTTACTACGTGGGTGGAAGCGGAGTCGCGTCGTGCTCGGTTCAGGAAAAACATTGCTGCAGAGCAAGTTTGTCTTGGTTTGTTTTGGACGGAGCCGTCATGGATCTTGGCTGGAGGCAGAGCTGTCAGGGTGAGGGTCATGAGGAGCTGTATGATAGCAGTGAGGCTGCAGGAAAGCCGGTGTCACGAGCCAAAAAAAGTGCCGGCCTGAAGCCGAGCAGATTTACTTTATCCCCACCGCGGCTCAAGTCAGATTGCCATCTTTACTGCCCTGACGGGAATTTGCCAGCCCTTCTTAGGTGCCACCCCAGACATCTCAGGAAGATCCATCTTACCACGTGCCCTGTCCCAGCAGGAATGAGCAGGGACTATTCTCTTTTCCAGAAATACATTGCAAATTGTTGGGCCAAAATAGAATGTGTAAGTAAAGCTTAGAGGTAAGCTCTACTTAAGCATTGACCCCGGGCCTTAGATTTATAAGCTTATTCCTGCTGTCCCACCATAAAACTGAAATACCCACTCCAATATGCAGCATTTACATAATAGTTTGGTGCAGCTTTATGAATGTATGTGCTCATATTTTTCCCCTTGCTGTGAAAAAGAGAGTCCTAAGGACTTGATTCGGCCTGGCTGTTCCAGCACAGTGCAACTTGATCCCGGTATTGCAGAAGGTGGACTCTTCGCCTGGGGAGAGTCACATCACTTTCTTGGGAATGCCGTGAAGAAAGCAGCTGTAAAGTGTCTGTAGGGCTGCCCAGCGAGCAGCTGCCTCCCGGGTGTCCTGGCCACGGCCCCGTAGCTCTGCCTCCTCTTCCTCCAGGGAGGAAGATGGGGTTGCCTCGCACTTGGGCAGCACCCACTTGAGGCAGGACAGCTGCTGCTGGGAGCTGGCACATCAATTTTTGTCCTTCAGGGACCTGGAGATGAGCGCAACCCTCCAAAGTGAATAAACAGCTGCAAAGTGAGTTTTGAAATAAAACATGTAAAATATGTAGAATATAAAAAAGAAAGTTATTAAGAACTTAAGATAAGATCAAAACATTCCAGACGTTATGGTCTGTTCCTGCAGAGCAGTGTAAAAAATGCTGGAGCTTTATAAAGGGGAGCAGCAGAAGAGTTCAGATATGTCAGATACTTTGGACCTTGCAGCCCATTAACACAACAAATTAAAAATAACAGATGATAGTCTGACTCTTGAGATTGTAGCACAGTCCTGGTTTTAAAGGCAGAAAAGGTTTCTGTTTTTTCACAACAAACTCACCGGGTTTTTACGGAAGATTTTTGGAGATTTCTTGAGTGCTTTGCTAATATTGTGACTTTCAGTATAAAATATGCACTAGGATTTACACCCTAACCATACACTTTATAATTGGAAAAGGGTGTTCCTGTGGCTGAGATTCAGCTGCAAAATCCATGGGATTCAGAACCAAGCTTTTATTTTGAACTGTGGCCATGCAATCTCCAAATTAAACATGAAAATACTAGCTAAGAGATGAATATAATGAGTGGAACAGATGATCTGCAGCAAACATGAGATATTTCCTTTTAAATTATGAATCATCAAAATCACACCTATAGTTATTATTTTCCCAGTCTCCATGGAAGGTCAAAAGTGCCATCAGCTACATGGATGCAAATCTAGAATACTTTCAGCAAAGTTACTGAAATACACAGCAGACTGATTGCATTGATGAAGAAAAGGAGATGAAAGATATATGGCCTTTTTAACACTTATTTCCATAGTGTGAACTTTTTTAAGGTTTGTTTAATCCTTATTATATATATATATATTGATTTTTGAAAATCATTTCTTTCAAACCTGTTGTTGCAATATATGATCACATATTTTAAGGGACGAGTTTGAGACTTGCCAGTTGCAAGAAGCACCTCTAAATTGCCCAACTATAGAAGTCAGATGTCCTCAAATACCATATGAAAAGATAACAATTTTTTTTTCAGCTGTGCCATAGCCTCCATATCTTACTGTCAAGAAGCTTCTTTTGGGACTGAGACAGGTCACGTTGGAAGTCAGTGGCTAATCAGCTCCCACTGCACACTGTCTGCTTTCAGCTTGAATTATCTTAGGCAGACATCCTGGCTAGCTGCAACACAAACCTCTGATGGCTTAAGCCTGAGAAGACCTGAGTTTGGCAGCCACTGAGTTAGCGATGAGGAGAGGAAAAGAAATCCTATCTCTTCTGGTGCTTTTCCCGTCTTGGTTTCCCCACTAGAAATCAATAGGAAGGTCGATAGTTGGTTTTGAGTTGTTCGCTACATGCTGGAGTTTTCTGATGTAAACCTTGGGTGTCTGGGTTTCAGACGCTCTAATGTGTCAGGAGGTTTGATAGCTGCCACTGCCATCCCAAGTTACACTTTATTTCCAGTGACAGCCTTTGTAACATGAGAAAGGGATGAATTCAACAGTTAGAAGTACAGATCAATCTTAGACACTCACTGCTTGGGTGGAGGGGACAGGTTAAAATTTTTAGAGAAATTGATAATGGTGTTTTTTGAACTGTATGATGAAAAAATGCTATGTGAGATAGGGCTACATGGAGGTGACATAATTTTTTCCCCCAAAGATATTTTTGGCATCATTCAAAACTCCATGAGCATTGGGTTTCTTTTGCTCCCTGTTAAGTAGAAGTTACTCAGTATGAAGGTACAGTGGCTGGGGAAAGTTTTTATTGATTAAAAATCCCCCATTCAGGGTTCTTTTGTTAGTATTTCCATAACCAGAACACCTAAGACAGTAAGATATAAGTAAGATATTGCATAAGTTATATTTTACAACCTGTGTTTTCTCTGTTGACGTGACGGGAATCCATGAGGGAAGCTTGAGTTGTGGCAGGGAAGCTTGAGTTGTGAGCAATGTGCAGGTCTTTTCTACATTTATTGAGTCTTATGAGCATTGGTGCAAGACTCATCTCCTCTGCATCTCTGTAGTATGGATTTGTCTTTTGTGACAGTGGTTTGATGTCTTTCTGCCTCACCTGCTCTCATCTTTTGTCACCTTTGTCACCTTTGCCCCCTTGCTTCTTGAGCAACTCGGTTCTTTATTCCTGAAGAACTTGTCATTGGTGGGGAAGGTTGCTGCTGTTCTTCTACTTTTTCTACTTCTACTACTGCTGCATTCTTCTACTGCAAATTTGGAGAAGGAGTAGATGGATGTTCACCACGTAGCACTTCCTCTGCAACAATCAGATATCACACTTTAATTCATCTTCTAGTCACTCTTTATTGACACCAGAGGAAGTTCTGTCCTCGGGTCTACACATGAGCTTCATCAATTGGATTCAGTGGAGAGCAGCTGAAAGCTAAGCCTGGACCATACATACTGGAAAAGCACAATCCAGTCCTCCCAGCCTTTCTCCCAACATATCTGTTGGGAGCCTTGACAAGCATTTCAGTGAGGGTGTCCATAGATTCTGAGGAAATTGCTTAAGCTGTCCTGCCTTACACAGATATTAATTGTAAATGTGATTTTTAGATCCAAGAAAATCAAAATGCTTAAAGTGGACCTAGAAAAGTCTTTGAAAATTGTGACGATACATCTTTCATATTGCCAAAATGACACTGTTATTTAAAGCACTGAAACTGCTCTTTGAATTCTATCTCAATATTTAACCAATAATATTTAAAGATGTGCACATGAAGCGAGTATCTTACCCCAGTACACTTTTAGATATCAATCATGCTGTATTAATTGAAAGGATTTGGTCTAATCTCATAAAGAAACAGGCAAACTCTTGGCTTTTCTCTAAAGTAAAAATATATCACTCATGTCATCCATTACTGTGCTATAATTATGGTAAGTGAAGCAGAACAGAATCGATGGAGCAATTTATCAATGCATTCCCAACTATTCCTGCACAGCTGACGTCATGGCTGCAGATACTGTCCTTCAATATAAAAGATATCCAGCAGTGTCAAGACTTTATTCTGATCTACTCCAGCATAATATTTTCATATTTAATATTGTCATTTCAATTATGGTTTAATTAATTTATTTCATTCACTATGAAATTACACTTAATTAGTTGGCTTTTAATTTTTTTCCCCCCAAATTAAAATTTCAAAAGGGCAAAAAAAAGAGGAGAATAAAAATCCCAGACATCATTTAATTCAGACTTCAAGGTCAAAAACCCCTTATAGTTTAAACTTTATGCTAATAGAGCATAAACTTGATCTTTTCTGTTCCACTCTAAATTATTTCAAGATAAGAAGCAGAATATAATGTGTATAGTAAGCATTTCCAATAGACATTTGTCTTCAGATATTAAATACTTCCCCAAAATGTCATTTTAATACTCGGATACTGTTTAGTACCTTCAAATATTTGCCTTTTTGCACACTCTGTTTTCCAAGTGTTGAGTTTTACCCATATATTATCTTTTTAAGTTTTATTCAAATAGGCTGACAGAGTTAGAGCCTCATGTAGACTAAACTTTAGAGCAGCAGTCCTGGAGATAGCACTGTTTGTTCTGTAAAAACACTCACCCCGCATTCCTCCTCAAGTTATTAAATGTGTTTACACTACATTAAATATGAAAAATTAACTTCTTCAGCAAAGGGATTGTTTAAAACACTGGGAGAAATATGGCCGGAATACCTTGCTGTACTCCCTGGCCCCAAGGAGCGGTACCAGGGCGCTTCTTCTCTCGGCTCCTCACGGCACTTTCCCTACCCCTGGGCCAGAGAGCTTTCTGACAACTGTGCCTTTCTTCATCTGGCACAAAGTCTTCCTTGGGATTTTGGCAGTGTCAGAGTGAAGGGTGTTTGGTCCAGAAACACGCCGATCTCGCAGGGTGGGGAGAAGAAGGGAAGTGTTTGTTTACAGCTCGCCCCGCCATCGGGCTCTCTCAATAAACCAGCCTTCCCTAAGATGTCTGGCTGCTGGGGTCACTTTTTTCTCCTCAAACTTTTCCTTTTGTCTCTGGGAGAGGAGCACATGGAAAAGTTTGTCAGGAAATTAAAGCTGCAAAAGTAGTTTTTTCTCGCCTGACAGCTGTGGGTTTACGTGTTGTTGTGTACAGTCCCCCTGTCAACCCATTTCCTCCTCTGGAGGGGCCTTTGCTCCCGGCGGGGTTCCTGGGGCCTCATTAAACAGTGATGAAAGGCAACACATCTTCTATTTCCCAATATCCGTAGGGTCCCTGTTCCGCAGTGTTCCCATCATCAGGACCTCCTCACGGGTGCCTTGGTGGGGCTTCGCCAGCACCATGCCCTGGAAAGGGTTAAGGTGCCCAGGCGGCCCCATGGAAAGCTCAGTGTCCGTCTCTCTTTAGAGATGTACTTACAGACACCTGTGGGGTGGATTTCTGAAGGGTGAGTTTACCTGATATTACACGGTATTGTTTAATTTGGACTATATTTAACCAGCGCTGTGTTGAAACAGTGTCGGCGAGCTCTGAGAGCTTGCCAGGCACATTCTCAAAATGGTTGCCAAGCTGTAAGATGGCTGCCAAGGTCTGGCTGCACTGAACAGGTCCAAAATGGTGACCAACTTCTCACAATTTTCCTGCCGGGTTTTTTTTGTTGGGTGGGTTTTTTTTTTTTTTTGGTGTGCATGTGTGTGTGTGCGTGCGTGTGTTTTGTTTTCCTTCCCAAAGTAAGGAAGATGCCGGACTTGGCACCGGCCTCTTGGCACTACGATTTATAGTGTCATCCAGAGATTCAAGTAGTTACTGTGTTCTTGTTTCACAGCACTTGGCAGAAAGCTGCCGAGGGGAGGACGTGAGGTGAAATAGCCGGTGTAAAATAACATCAGCGTTTTCCTTCCTTGGCTAAAAAGTACCAAACACTTTGGGGGAGTGAAAAAAGTTAAAAAAACCCAGCGTAGAAGGTAGGATATTTGGAAAGAAATCAGCAGAGAGCAGCTTCGACCAAATCTCCAGGCTTTCCTTTTGAGCTGCGTGTCTAAAGTGGTGCAAACTTTATCTCCAACAGGTTTAGGATTATTTTTTTTTTATACATATATATATATGTATATATTTTTTTTTTCCCTTGCATTTGTTTACTGGAGTTTATAGCAGTTTCTTTCTGGCAGTTGTGCTACTTAGCAGATTGAAATAAAAATCATAAGGGTGAATTAAAACACACTGCTGTTAGTGCTGATTAGAATTTTAGCTTAGTGTAAATACCGGATGCAGTGTCCAACTTTTCAGGGACTTGGCATAGACTCAACAGGGATCTCCGGGCTGCACAGGAGACAGTGTGTGCTTGCAAGCTTTTTAAATACTTGGATAGGTGAAACTCACTGCTTCTGCTGGCGTGCGAGCTAATTTGGTGTCTGTGTAATGCATTATGTAGTCCAAGGTGGCCCTAAAAAGGAAGGAAAAAAGCAAAGCATAAAAATAAAAGGCAAATAGTTCAATCTAAGAACTTTAAATGTATGGATTTGTATTTATATGCTGACCACCCCGTGCTAAATGCTCGCCTGTGCATACCAGCAGTAAATACAGTCCCAGCTACTTTTCGGACTGCACTTGAAATTAAACAGATTGCCCAAGGACGAGTAATTTTGAAAATACTAAATGGTCCTCTATGCAGCTGGAAAATATTTGTAGTTACAGTAAAAAATGGTAGAGGCTTTTTTTTTTCGATGCAAATACCTACATTCAGGTGGATTATATTAGTAAAAACTCCTTTTCTCATAGTCTCACTCTCAGCCCTCGTGTCAACTTTCAGGTGTTAGGAGTTTTCAGGGTCTCAAATTACCTCGGTGTATTTCCCCCTTCAAGTCAACAGTGGAAAATTAAGTATTATCATCCTAGGTGATGCAGCAGCATCCCTTCACCTGGCATTTGGGAGGTATTAAACCAGCAACAGGATCCACACCTAAATCCAAATGCTTCCTATTGCACCTCCTCTACTAGTGCTGGGTCAATGGGCCCCATCATTTCTCCTGCAGGAACAGCAGGACCCTGAAATCTACTTTGCCTTTATCCATTTGCTTGAGGAAATTCATATGGATGCAGATGTCTTTTGCAGCAATGTTTGCTGTTTATATCCACATTTCTCCCATAACTTATTCCTTTATGTCTTCGTAGAGGTTATAAACATCCCTTTGGTTCAGACTCGCCCTCTTTCATTGGCAGCCTACATTTCCATAGTACTTCCTCAGACCAGGGTATTATTTTTAATGATGTAATTTGAACTCTTGATTGTGTGGTGAAAAGATGAGAGTAAGACACACAGCCTCTGAAAAAAGTATTGGATACTGGTCGGGGCACATGGAATTTAATTGAGTCAGATGCCTTTATTGAGTTATATACCAGATTCTCTAAAATATTTTTCAGGATATTTTAACATTATACATGACCAAAATTTAGAGCACTTCAAATTCAAGGGAAAAGATCAGGAAAAGTTTTGCTTATCAATGTAATAAATTAAAAAAAATCCTCAAAGTGAACCCTGTTTAATGTTCAAAAGTCTTAGTGAAGACTTTTAAAGAAAGATTGTAACAGGATACTGATGTCACGTTCTCAACTTCATCTCTCTGCCACTTTAATAAAAAACTGTTAATTCAAAGGGTAATGTTTCATCTGTTTTAAATAAAAAAGCACAGTGCTTAGGAGATTCTAAACCTAGGTACAGCATGCACACCAGCATAATGTGCATCACTGCTTTTTAAGTTGAATTTAGGGGTCCATTTTTGCCTTTGTGTTTGAGGTCTATGTAGACAAACCTTCATCTGCTGCAAACCTAATTTTCAATTGCAAGACTTGGCAATTTGTTTCTTTACATAAATATTCAAACACAACTAGTTTAAAACCTGAACATAACCTTTGAATGTGAAAAATTTGTGAGCCATTAGGACACTTGTAGCTTGCCCTAAATTATCTCTGGGCCATTTTAACCCTCATAATAGCGTGGCTCCTGCACGTAAAGATTGTCTTTTGATTTATGCATCAGTAAATTTTCTTTTGATTTAGGAGGAGAATTAGGGCTGTGGTACTTTCCTTTAAGTAGCCATTATTAGTTCTAGATTCTGGTGTCGTTATACTCCTGTATAATGGAAACAACTCTACTGAAAGTAATGAAACACTGCAGTGAATATTGTGACACCAGTAGGACTGAGAAGAGGATCAGGTCTTTAGTTTACAACTTTTCAGACCTGCAAATTTATCTCCCACGAGCAGCAGTGAAATCCTTCAGCAGCTTTTGGCACTTTTGCTTGTTTGTATATTCTTCATGTACACATCATGTGCATCTGTGTGTGTCTGTGTGTACGTATATATGATATGTGTAAAAGTACTTTTTATATAGTAACTTTCTGCATAGGGCAACCCAAACAGCTGTTATTCCTTTTTATAGCTTCTTTAATCTATGTGCCAACAAGTCAGTTTACAAAATCTGTTTTGTTGATGACTGCTGCGATAATAATTGTGGTGTTTTGTGGCTTGGCAAAAGCCTGGGGTCTCCTCCGAGGACTCTTGCCAAAGCCTTTGAAGGGGTTGAGGTGGATTCACTGCCAAAATGAGTCACCACTCTCTATTTTATTTAGTGTCCTTCTGCCAAGGCCTTAGACACTTTCTGTTTTCATTCTTTTGTAGGCTTTCCTTCCCACATTGTGGTTTCCTTCACAGCCAGAGTAATGTGTTTGCCAGCATAGGTGAGAGAGTGTGGCTGACTCTCCAAATGCCACTGCTAGACTCTGCTTAAGGGTTAGTGGTTTAGCTATTGTGCTTTCTCAAAATGAATGTGCAAGATTTAATTATATGCCTATGAATTATGAATTAAAAAAGAAAAAAAAGAAGGCTGCTGCATCTGATGCAGCACAGCGCAATAATCTAGAGTAAGGTCAAGGGATTTCAGAGGTCTGTCAGTGTTTACTCCTCCAAATCTCTGTGCTCTGCATCCTTTGAATTATTTTACTTGTGATTGTGCTGGTCAAATCAGAGATGAGACAATCCTCTAGAATAAATCTTTTTTTTTTTTTGCCTGAGGCTGGCCTTTCTACTTTCTTCTCCATCCAGAAGCAGATAATGGTTCTGTTCACAGCAGAAAAACAGATGCATGGTAGTTATCATAACACTTTGCATGTCCCACCCAGATGTCTCAAAAAATTTGAGAAACCAAGATGAATGGATGTGACATTCTGACATCCTTCATACAGATGTGAGAAGCGAGGCACAGAGCAGTGAAGAGATTCAGCTGAAGTCACATAGGAAGTCTGCGTGAGGCCTGGAAACAGAACCCACATCATCTGACTCATTGGCCTTTGCTTTAACCACAAAAACTTCCTTTTCCCTGCTATACTGAAAGTGATATGTTTTGGCCTTATTCTCGATAAAATGTTAGATGTAGAGATGGCCTAGATACCCTTACAGTAAAATGTGTAATTCCTACTCGGGTGATGTTGGATGAGTCACGGCTTATTACAGTATCTGTGGTTTTCTTAGTGCTGTGAGGTTTTGGTTTGAATGAGGAAAGCAATATGGGGATTTTGGTTAACTGCTAAGCAAAATTAGGGTGGAAAAAACACAGAGTAACAGTAGCATTAAGCTTTCCAAACAGGTTTTCTGCTCCTCATCAATAAAGTGCTGCACTATGAGGTCGGCAGCTGGGTAGTGCAGCACTGATGTGCAATCCTCAGTTTTAAAGGACCTAAAGGAATTATTGTGTTCCCCAAAATCGTGTCCTTAACTGGCTCTGTGTTCACAGAGGTGCATAGAGAGGTGATCCTGCAGGATTTGGAGTGTCACACCTGTTTCTCCAGTAAGGCACTACGTGGGAGCTTACAGGTGCTCCTCAGTATTTGCTATCAAGCACAATTATTCTGAGTGCGTGTTTTTGAACATTAAAAAAATACAAATGCTGCCAGACAGTGTAGTCCTTTGTACAGCTGTGGAGTGGAGCCAAATCAGGAGATGTGTTTTCATCCATCCTTTTCAGTGTCATTTGCTGTGTGTTTCCCTCTTTCTTGATTGCCTTCTCCTCTTCTTTGGAGATCGGCACAAAGGCTGAGCAGCTCTCAGTCCTGCTCTGGCTTCTGAGGGATGTTAAGTCTTTGTCTGAAGGTCTGGTTTGGGGTGAACTTCACCCAGAAAATGTTTTAATCCCAGGAATTTTCTGTGTCCTTAATAGTGCCTAGATCTCATATCCTATCCCTACAAGGCAACATTTTAGCCTTCATCCTCACACCTATACAATTCCTGGGATAACCTGTCCACACCTGACCAGAGCTGCTTAGGGATCAAGTTTGGGTTTGCAGATTTCAAACTGAAGTTGTAATTGGAAAGAAGAGATCACTTTCTGTTTTAAAGTCTGAATTAAACTCATGGTAAATGGATCAGGCCATTCTCTTTTCTGTATTACTCAGCATGGCTCCAGGTCTTGTCCCCTGGGTAATCCAGTTGGACTGGGTGATCTCCAGAAGGGAAGTGTAGGGAAAGGGGAAAGGGAGAAGAGGAAAGCAAGGGGAAAGGGGAAAAAAATATCTGAGATTTACAGAGATTTCCAGGGACAGATTGTATCCCTGTCCTCTGACACAGTATCAGAAACAAGTTTTCTGCTATTTCGTTCATCAGACACTTCCTTACTTTCAATGACTCTAGTAATCTTAAAATTAAAAGTTATATCTATTTTAATTCAGAAAATATTTGATGTCCTGTACTCAGGTAACAATTCAACTCTGTATGGAGTCTTGATGACTGTGACTAAATTCAGTTTTAAGTACAAGTTAAGGGATGATTTGTACAGTTCAGCTGCAGTGTGCCTAGGTTATCTGTGGGTTATGGAATTTGCTTCACCAGTGACAGCATTAACAATGCAGGCTTTATTTACAAGAGGTTTATAGTGATACCACAACTGATAGAAATCTCTGTAGTTCCACTGGTTTTAATGGAATTATTCCAGATCTAGCTGCAGATCTGATCTGTAATACAGCACTCCACATTTTAAATAACCATTACAGTTTAGAGGAGTTTAAGTAAATTCTGGGACTCAGTGCACAGTTATCACTGGGACAAACTATTATATTTAAGATGCAAACCCCCACCTTTCCAGAGTTAAATTAGGATCTGTATTTGTTAGCAGCAGCTAGACTGAGTCAGCCACACTGGGGAAGATGCAGAGGCACCATATATATTTATTTCCCTTCCCCCTTGTACTGTTTTAAAGCATTTGCTGAGTTCTGTAGCTCTAATTCAAAATTAGAGAAGTGAAGAGACAGAAACATTTTAAGATCATGTGGTATATTCTCCATCCTAAAAATGCACAAGTTGAAGAAATGGTTGCTTGAAGAAATCTTTCAGTTCAGTTAAAACTTCTAAAGCACAATAACAGAGCCTGGAGTATATCATATTAGAGAATATATTGCTTACCTCGCTGAAGTAGATTGAGGGTATTCATGACCACTGGTAAATTCCCTGGTGTGTAGTAATCTCTGATTATTTGCACCTGAAATTCTTCACCAGCATAATGTTCTGTAGCTGAGGCTTACATAAAGTTCAGTTTTTATTAATTCAACCTTATAAGCACAGTACTTGGTTCACATTCATGATTACAATTATTTATTTAAGTAGAAAGAGATATCTAAAAAACACTGTGTGGATTATCCTGAATCTCAGAGGGCTCTTTTATATACAATATTTAATGAGCAATCTACTTTGGAAAATAACTAGATTTATTGTGGGTAGCAGTCCTTTATCCAAGTGATGTGATATAAATACAGTGGAAGCCACTTTTTAAATTATTACAATAATAGGAGCACTGAAAGAAATTTAAAAAAAAATTTTTTTTTTGGTATGGGAAGCCATAAAATGTACAATGGTGCAGCAGAATGAATGAGTGCCTGTTCAGAAGGGAAACTTTCTGTGCACCAGAAGGCTAACTGCCCAAATAATGGAGCCATTCACAAATATATTTTTTTGTGTAGCAAATAATAAAATAGTTGGACAATGAAGTCTCCTCAAGTGCATAATAAATAAAGAAATTAACCACAAGAAAAAGAAAAAAAGGGAAATAAAATTCCATCTTCAGGATCATGGTTGACTCAATTAGAAAATATTTGTGAAGGCTGATCCTTTGCAAGTCTGTGTATGCTCAAAAGGCTGCTGATGCTCACAGGATGGAGCTTTTTCTGGACCCTTTAAAGAAGCTGAGCCCCAAGTGAGCCTCAGTTTGGGGCACTCTGTAAAAAAGGAGATACCTAATCGAGCTGGGAGTTTCGATCCAGTCTGTCCTGAGCACATAAATACTCAGCCAGCAATTATTCTCTTTGCTGTTCTTCACATTCAGCATTAGTTTGGGGCATTTTTAGATGTGTTCCATTATCTATGCCTAAAACAGGGGGCCGGCACACTGCATTTCTTATCACATTGCATTATTGACACTGTAGTTAGAGCCGAGGGGGTATTTTAAGTCTAAATCACATCCTTCTGTGGTTTAAGTATTTATTAAAGGGCTGAGATGCATTTAATATATTCTTTCCTTCAAAGGT
>VZRX01000259.1:327974-340472 GCA_013398075.1 Notiomystis cincta | reverse complement strand
AAAAAAAAAAAAGAAAAAAATTTGGCCACTACAACCAAATATGTACTTAAGAAGGACTGAAATGGGAGCCAAGAGGAAAAGTGTCAGGTACATCAAAATAAAAGAGTTGTGAAAACGGGACTGCAACTGTAGATCCACAATAAAAAAATAGTACCTAAACTTTGCTTAGACTGCCTCATCTGTAACTTGATATTAATCTACTATTGACAGAATCTCCATGGAATATGAGTTCATCTTTTGTTTATTTCTTAGATAGTCACATGTATTTTTATTATCAACACCTTTTTTTTTCTGTGTGAAATAGAATAATCCTGAATAGGCAAAATAGGGCCATTCTTAGACATATTAGTTCTTCTTAAGTATTCTTCACTCTGTTGGATGTATAGATTCCCAGTTGAATTTTTGGTTGGTCACAGGAAGATTTTGCACTTGTCGTTTAGAGGAGAGAGAAGCGGGAGAGGTTGATAAAGGAGGAGGAGGTTGGGGCTCCTGCCCAGTTTGTTGGTGTGGTGAAGGTTTTTCTTTGTTTCTGCTGGCTGATGAAGTCTTGAACGGCTGAGGCTGTGTGGAGACCTTAGGAAGAGGCACAGACTGAAATACAGGAGCACTCCTGTGGTCTCCACGAACAGCGTGGTTACCCATGTGGTGTTAGAAAGGCCGGCTCTGGAAAGCAGTTTGTGAAGCTCCTGCTCATTGTTGGGGCTTTATTTGGCTTTTTGATGGAGGGCAGCTTTGAAAAATCCCTTATTCCTGTCTGCTCTGGAAAATCCAGAGATCCTCCTTGGGCGTGACCTTGTAGCACCACGCGCCTTGGCCGGAGGAGAGGCGCCAGCTCGCCAGCTACTGCTTGGGATAAAGGATGAGGACGGGCACTGACGCCAATAGCCTGGGAATAGGCAGCTCCCCGCCTAGGGTCCCATAAGGATGAGTTTGTCACAATAAATAAATAACAAGGGGATGGTGGGGGATAGAGATTAATTGGGTGGCTGTACGACCGCCAATGGAGTCTCACCATATGGTGGACATAATCCTGCTTTGCTGATGTTGGTTTACTCACCAGGGTAAAACTGCACAAAAGCAGAACCTGGGGTATTTGACCATAGCTCAACCCACAGGCTCATCTCCACTTGCCTTTGTACATGAAGTCAGGCATTGAAAAACCAGCTATTTAGTCACCCTAAATACTGTTGTTGTTATTGTTAAACTGAGGTAGAAAATACTCTGGAGAGAAATGATTTCTTGTTCTTCAAAATACCTAATGACGAAAAGAAAGGCAAGTGAAACAGAAGCTGAGAGTGACTGGAAATATCCCCTTCTAGGTGACTTTGGATCCACTCTACCAAGTAATTTTCTACATAATGTAGTTGAAGGCTTCCTAAGTGGGCACTGCCATTGCCATTGTAATGGCTGCATTGGTGGGAGGGAGACTTTATTATCCACAGCTCGAGAGCCCGGCCCTGTGCTTTTTACTCCTTTTAGTAACTGTGCCTCTCAAGGTAAATCACTTAACCTCCATGTGCCTCCTTCATCCCTGCATAAAGTGGGCATAGTTATGTTCACCTTTCCCACAGAGGTGTTGTAAAGCTTAGCTTAATGTTAATAAGCTGTTTTAATTTTCAGGATAAAAGGATGTTCTATAAATATACATTAGAAGTAATAATAGTTTTAATGTATGTCATTATTTTATAACAGTGCTTTTCTAGTTTTAGAATTTTTTTAGTGGTTTGAAATTATTACAGGATCAGTTTTTGTTAATTAAAGATTGACATGCAGGCAAAATTTTTTGAATTGTTCTATAAATTCAGATCTGTGTGCACTGAGCATGCCCAGAGCTGTGCTCACCTGCACTTTGGGATCATCAGGATGGCCCTTTGGCTTTTAAAACAAATCTTTGATGCATGTGCTCAGAAGTTTGATGGCTTCTAAATAGAATGGTTCAAATATTTCAAAGCACTTGAGATTCGTATAGTGTGAAGCAATTTAAAATTATTGTACTGCAATTAATTTTAAATAACTGAGCACTGCATATGTCTAGAAACCTGTACAGATCCAAATGGAAGCTCTCTAAAAATTGAAATGATTCAATAAATTTAAATCACTCTGAAGGAATGGATGTAAGTACTGTAAATCATTTTGTGAGGGGGATAAGCAAATTTTCTACAAGTGAATCTGAGGGTAGAGACTCTAATTAGATTTTTTATTTTGGGGTTTATGATGATGAAATGTAGGTTAATATATATTTCCTAGGGATATGAGGGCAGCTCTTGTTGATCCATATGGTTTCTTGTAGCTCTTACATAGGCTGCTTTTTTTTTATTTCCCAAGATTACAGAAACTTAGCAATCCAACTTTGCACATATTTTTTTTCCATTACAAATATCTTTCCCTCCAAATCTGTATAAAAAGACATGAGAAAAATATTGGTCCACAGCTAGAAATGCCAAGTGTATTTTTAAATGCAGCTAAAAAAAAAAATCCTGCAGAATTAAAACCCTGTGCAGCATGGAAGCTCACATTTTGTGGAGCTGGGCTGCTCAATCAATATGAATTTTTATATGCCTCAATCACTGATTCAGGTACAACCTGTATCTGCAGGTACCAAAGTGGATTATTGCCTGATAGCTGTTCGTTAGATGAGAGCATGTTCTCTGTCCTTCCCTTACAGATGTATTAGAAAGATGCTATCTCGTTGTAGGGAGGCTGCTAAAAATATTGATGCGAGACCTATTGGAAAGTAATGTCATTTCCATTGGCTCCAGCTCAGCTCCAGGAAAATCCGCGTGCCGCTTCCTCCTCCTGCCGCCGCGCCACGCGGGTGTGTGCGGCTCCCTGTGCCGCGTTCCAAACTCTAGGATTGCAGCTCTTCCCGAGCACCAGAGCCAGAAAGGAGAAATTAGTGCTACTCTCCTGACCCTTCCGTTTCACTGTGTCCCCAACAGCCACAGGAAAAATGGGACAGCGTGGTCCCTCCTCGTGCAAGCGCCCGGCTCTGCCCTCGGCGCAAGAGCGCGTCCTCCGGAGACGTGGCCACCTCTTGGCAGAGGGTTCCTTGAGAGGGTCTGGCCACTGGTGTCGAGGGGTCCCAGGTCCTCAGGGACAGAGGGACAGAGGGGCAGAGCCCCTGCTGGCTGAGGGAGCTGCTCCGCCAGGCCATTCCTGGTCATTGTGGTCTGGGGAGGGAAATTATTTCTGGATTTGCTCCATGGCTGGTGGGCTCTTCCTGGCTGGAGGAGCCACGGAAAGCAAGAGGGGCCCCTCAGCAGGGTCTTCCTTAAGGCCTTACCTTACTTTTAGACAGTTGTCATTATCTTTGTCTAAAGGTCATGGCTAAATTGAATAAAAGGAAAGCTGTGTGTTCCTGTCGATGCACAATGGCAGTATTGACTTTCGTAATCCAGTTTGCTGAGGGGTGAGAGAATTAAATTAGATATCTAAGCACAGAAATTGAGAGCCTTTGAAAACAAAGATAAGGAGACAGCCTGTATTTTCCTTTTCCTGGGAGCTCTGGGCTCAAGATTTTGCAGGTGTGTCATCTGATCCATGGCTTGCATCGATCAAAACTGTGCCAATGCATATTTAATTAGCAAGGGGACCCTGGATGCATTATGGCCATCATCCCTATATTGAATGGACTGTCAGACTTTCTGAATGCCTCCCCACCCCCCCGCTTCGTTGTTTGGGGAGCTTCTGCATTTTGTCTGAGCAGCTAAAAGTTTCTTTGTTTTTAGCTGGTGATGCATACAGCACCACTGAGGAGAATACAAACAAGTAAAGTCCTAAAGTGTTTATTTTGTCTAGGAAAAAGGGCTGAACCAATTTGAATCCTTTGGGTAACGGATTTTTGTATCTCTTGGAATTAAAAAAACACAGTCGCATGATGTTTACTTTAAGAATATTTTATTATAACAAATAAAATCTGTGCTGTGGGATTTCTTAAGGAAGCCTTTGATGACAATTTGAATTAAGTCAAAATTAACGTTTGCTACTGCAAAGGAATAAATAGAAAATGTTCCAGAAATGAATCAGTAAGCAGGAATCAAAGGCTGTAAACTGTTTTAAAAACAAACATTTAGAAGTGAATCAAATACTTGTTTGTAATATCAAGGAACAAATATGGGAATACACAGATTCCCCACATTCTAGGCTATCACACGATAGCAGTAAATCATTTATGGGCTTGTGAGAACAAAGAAAGTTGATTTAAAATGAAACCATTTTGATACAGCTTTAGGGTCTCGCAGCCTCTCGGTGAAGTTTCGCGTTCTTATTTCCAGCGAGGAGGGAAGTAAGGGGGAATTTCTGCAGCCAAAAAAAAAGTTAGGAGGGGAGTTGTGGAGATCTTTGTTTGCGTCCACCTTGGTACAAAGCCGCCCCAGCAGACAGAGTGTTGCCTGATAAACAGATGTAATACACAAAGTCTGCTTACAATACCGAGCAACAGACTGTGGGCACATGTTTTGGGCTCATTCAAACTCATCAGCATAGTCTAGCTGGCTGTTTTGTTGCTAGTCTGCTTACGGGGTAGCTTAGGAGCGTCTTACTGGTGAAGTAACAAGGAGGGTTTTTTTGCCACAAAAGTTTTGTGGCAGGGGCTGATGGGAAAATCATTTGCATACATCTTGTTACAAAGGCTGACTACTTCCTGGCTTAGACAAAGTGTTGCCTGATAAACAGACTTAACACACAAATGTCTGTCTGGAATAAACAACAGCAAGCTTTGATTTACATTTCCATTATCAAAGATAATCTCTTTCCCAGTGTACAGGAATTAAGAGTCCTCGCCTTATAAAAAAAAAAAAAAACAAAAAAAAAACCAGGCTGGCACCACAGGGATTTTACCAGTGCAGAACCTCGTTGGGGAGCCTTGGGGATGGGGTGTATGGTGCAGGGGGTATGGAATAGAACTGGGAATCTGGTGCGGGCGTGTACATGTGTGATGGTGAGGTGGATGATAATGAAGCACTTTGAACTCCCTATAAAAGTTGACTTGAAAGCCATGGCTGGAGTAAAATGGAGAGCCAGGCCTTCCTTTAAAGAAATCCTAGTAGCCACCAAAATCTCCATAAATAATAATTGTAGTATATATGGAGCGACCCCTATGTGTTTATATTATAATGTATAATAAAGGGAAAGTGGGTGTAAAAAAAAGCCCTAGTCCTGGAGCTGGTTTCTGTTTGTAAATCCCACAAGCTCACTACATAAGACTGTGTATAAAAGAGCATGATTTAGATTTTTTTTTCTTTTTTTTTTTTTTTAACATACATAAATCTTTGGTAGAATCCATGCCCAAAATTATAGATGAAAAATTTATTGCATGAACACAACCCAGCCATATAAATTTTTTATTACAAATAGGACTCTGAAACTTGAATAAAATATGTCAGTTTATTATAGAATATTCCCCCCACCCCCAAAACATGATATGAATGGAAAATTTAACTTGTGCACTTCAGTGGTGCTTCTGCGAGGTGCTGGGCTGGTGGTAGAGGAGAGGAACCTGCTGTGTATTTCACTGCAGAGCGGGCTCAGCATGGGCAGTGGCAGTGCTGCCTTGCTCATCTGGCATCACCGGTCATTTTTTTCCTGCACTACGTGGGGATCACCTTTACTGTTTCCAGGATAGATGTGTCTGCACCTGTGGTAGCTCGCAGGCTGCTCAGAGGCTCAGGTTCTGCTGGGGAGCAGCTCCACAGAGGTAAAAAATGAGCTTGGCACCCATTCACTGGGTTTGCACAGACCAGCAGACAATAAATAGGGTCACTGCCACCCCAGTGAATCCCAGGCTGGATTCAGCCCGCCCCAGCAAACATGGTGTGTTTTTGGGAGCGCTCCACAGAGTGTCCCCTCTCTCCCCAGTCAGGTAACCATGGAGTGGTTTAGCACTGGGAAGTGCCATGGCACTCAAAAGAGGCTTTTTTGGTGGAGGAGTGCAACAACACTTCACCGTCTGTGTCACGGTCTACAAAAAAGAACAACATTGTCAGTCTGTTGACATTGGTCCTGTCCACGGGCCAGACTTTCCTGGGAAGGTTTTATTCTTTCCAAACAATGGAGCGCTCCCTTCCAGTGCCGCCAGCCCTGCTTCCATGCAGCCGCCGTGCAGCCCAGCTGGAGCTGTGCTCCTGCTGCAGCTGAAAGGGAAAACTGCAGCCTGAAAAGTCCAGAGCTTCCGTCCTGGAACTGGAGGTCCCTGCCTGCGGATGGTTTGGGATCAGGCAGATCTGGGGCTCGGTCGTGCTGGGGTAGCATATGCTTAAGGAACAGATCCAAAGAGGAACAGAGAACAGAGACGTGATGGGAAATGCTACTTTGAAAAACTAGCCTGTTTTGTCATTTGGGCTTTTGGGGTTTTTTTCCCTTTATCCCCTAATCATAATTGATTCTTGGAAGTAGAGAGTAAAATAGCTTCAACATGTTTTTTTGATCCTGTTTGCCATGGTTGTGGTTGATACCAGATCCCCTTGAGCTTCTCTTGCTCAGTAACCTTGAGCCCAGCACACAGAGTCACTCAAACTCCGGCTAGCTCAGGGTTAAAAATTCCAGCCACTAACTTTTCTCTAACTAAAAAAGCCCCCAAATAAAACCCATTGTGCTATTCAAGGTTAAGCTTCCTTAAACATTAAACTAGATTCCTTGGTGATTTTTTTTTTTTAATCAGCAATCTTAATAGTGGTTCCTCACTATAATATTTCCAACTCCATCTGAAATCATTTAAATCCTCCCCTTAATAACATGCACTTTATTGTAATATACAGATTCTTTGGCTTCCTACCAGCCTTAGCTTAAGGCACCAATGAAACTCGTTGCCGCAGGGGGCCGTGGATTCAAGAGGGGCTCGCATCTACTGTATATTTTGTTTTGTATGTTTTCCAATGGCTCTAATTATTGCAGGTGGTAGAATTTAACTGGCAGTGTTGTTGCTAAAGAAAATAGGCATAAACTGTATACTGTTTTGCAGAGTGGCTATCAAATATATAGAAAAGAGAAAATCAAATGAATTGTTAAACTGCTCTATAGTAAGTGATTTTATTGATTTAATGCAAATGCTTATGAAAACGATCTTCCATTTATATCAATTATGTATGGGCAAAAATTAATTTATTCCTCCGGTCACCTGTTTGGCTAACTGACTCAGCAGGACAGACATTCCCCCTCCTGTTGTAGCCGAGCCCGCAAAACACTAAACATTCAGAAAACTGGAATTTGAAAGTTTCCATGTGCAAAACAACAAAAAAAGCCCCGACAGGAGTTAGTGCCAACTGCTGAAAAAGCAGAGAGCGAGCGGTGGAGGCTGAGCAAGACTCCCTCGTCCTAGGCAAGACTGTAAAACACAACGGCTCTGATTTTGCCAATCCCTTAACCATGTGGCGGCACATTTATATGTGCCGGATCATCTGCGGCATCTGAATAAAATCAGGGAAGCAAAATTCTGCATATAAACATTTTGGCTAAGTGCCTCAACTCAGTCTTCTTATCTGGGGTTTCCACAAGATGCCACCTTGCATAACAATGCTGAGCACACGCTTGCCCAGTCCATGTTTTCGGTAGCCTCCCGTGATCCCCACCGCAGGATCGAGTGGCTTTAATTCTACCTCGTCCTGCATTTTACTGCCCTGTGCCTCTCCATGAAGAATAGTGCTTAAAGCTGTGTTGTCTTTCCCTGGGAAATTAATATTTAATTTCAGCAGCAGGGGCGGGTTGCAGGGAAGCAGAATTAGGAACAACGCTATCGCCGGAGCCGAGGTGATAAAAGGAGAAAGTTAAAGATTCAGTTCAAGATTCCACGGCCAGTGGAGCCTCTCTTGTGCCACTAGCCTTGGTGTTGGAAAAACAGCACTCAAGGCAGACAAAAGTACTTTGTTTGTTTCTCCCAAGCCAGGAGCAGCTCGGGCTGTGTGTGCTGCCCACCGGCTGCAGGGCTGTGCTGGAGCCAAGGTGCCAGCGCCGAGCCCGGCTCCCGCGGCTGCCACCGCGGCCCTGTCGCTGCCTCCCTGGGTCGTTCCAAATTTTAGAAAGGGAAACAAGCTCTCACTCCCACATTTCACCAGGAACTTCTCCAAATCTATAAATTTTTGTGGAATTCCGAGCCTACTCAAAACATAAAGCCCAAACTCTGATTGAGCTATGGCTGGCTGGAGGGAAAGAATAACCTAAAAAATAAGCAAAAGCCTAATGCCCACCCTGTAAAATGAAATCCGTTGAATGTTGACTTTGAATGTTAACTAAATATTTTACATTCCTAATATTTTACCTTTTGTTTCTACCTTTGCGGTATCGGAAACATGAAACTTCTTGCCAAAATCGAGTCTCCAGAATACAACAGCTCTGTGCATGTTACCCCCATAGTGTATCTGCTGGCACTGAATTCAGCTTCAGGGAAAGATAATTCAGAAGATCAATATTTAAAACAAAATTGCGGAAATTAGGAGTTTTGGATTTTTTTTCCCTGAGCTTCATTGGCGAAATTATTAAAAATAATAAATACAAAAGAGAGGAAATGGGTTCTTGGACACACTGGGTATATATCAGATTTTAGGGGAATTTCATTGATTTTAAATAGAAGTATCGTGACTGATGCTTTCTTTGCTAAATATTCGGAGTGTTTATGTTCTGAGATTTATCAAATTTTGGGTTGTGAGCGCTTTTTTTTACTTGTAGTTTTTAATTTATACAAGATTGTCCTCCAAGCTTCTGAATGATACCTAAAGCAGACAGTCAGCAGGTAAAAAAAAAATTTGAATATTTAAAATAGGCATTTTCTTTATAGTGCTCTGCGGTAATTAAAATCTTCATTTGCTTAAAAGCAAGGAACCTTTTTAAAGCAATAAATTAGCATTGCTTGACCCAAGGTCACTAGTAGTACTGCTTCTTCCAGCACTATTAATACCTCAAAGAAAAAGAAGGGGTGGTGTTATGACTCTGTTGCAATAGAAGTAAGATTTTCAATTTAATCACAGTTAAATGTCGTGACCTTTTGATCTTGCATTGACTTCTCACTGAAATGTGGTCAAATTTCAGACAGCTAATTCCAAACTCTGCAAAGTCAAGGTGAAGTCAGAAAATAGGTTTGCCACGATGAGGGGTGGTGTTGAGGCAGTAGCAAGTGGTTTCATTGCCTAAGTTTTGTTTCACAGCAAGAACTTTTTCTACAGGATCAATAAATTACAGGACAATTTCTGGGGAGAGGAAAAAAAAATTGTATTAATTGCAGAAACCAGTAAGTTGAGGGATTTTTTTAAAATTATTTTTTCCCACAGGTAAAGGGACTTTTTTTTTTCCCAGTTCATAGCAACAGAAATAATTAAGAAGGAAAACACTATTTGACTAAAGCTTCTACTAAGAATAATTTTTGGACCAAAGAACAATCATCTTCACATAAAGTAGAGTTAATAACATGTAAAAAATGCAAAACACTCATATTTACACATAGCCTTTTATAGGTCATTTTATAATTTTAGGCAAATAAATTGTGCTTGTTGGAGAGTGTTAGCTGGGAGTTTGTAGGATTATTTGCACGAGTCCTGAGGTCATCCAGGATCTGCTCTCACTTATCCCACTGCAAATCACCACCAGCACCGTTCATTTTAGGAATCTTGTGGTGCTGTAACCACTGCGAGAGCACGCCAAAAAATCAGCTCTTCCCTCAGTTTTGCAGATTTTGTTCCAGAAATGTGTAGCCAACAATCTCCACGACTGTGTAGGGTTGCTTAGTTACCTTTTTGTGCCTGCTTGGAGATATGTTTTGAGACTTTACTATGTGTTGGAGTAAGGCTCTGGTTTGTATACAACATAGAGGCTGCATTATAAAAAACATGTAGGAGAGTCGTTTAAATATGCCTTCTTTAAAAAGAAGGATTCTCAAAGCTTAATTTATGCCAACACACACCCCAAGCACTCTGTGTAGTGCCATAAACAAGATTCCCTTTTTTTAAAATTTTTTTTAAATTTTTTTTTCTTTTTTTTTGCTAGCAAACATATTACCTAGGCACGGGACTTTTGCATCATCATGTCCTAGTGCAACACTCCTGTCCTCAGTTTGTACTCTCAGCCTTTTGAGGAAGTCTGGCGCCTCTGATCTATTTTCCACAGCAGACCCTGTAATTTTTGGCTGTATTTTATGTTTTTCAGATTCAAGTCAATCTGAAAGTCCCAGCCAGCCAAGTGAAGCTGATATTAAGGACCAGCCAGAAAATGGTAAGTTCTTACCTGCTGCTCCTGCTTTGGGATATTAAAACAGCCCATATTTATAAAGATTTTTTTTTTCCTCCCCATGTCTAATATAAAAAGATGATTCAGAATAATTGACATGGGATGGCTACAAATAGGTTGTGCACTCTCCTTATAGCTAAAATGCTGTTTCACTAATCTAAGGTAGCATTTGTTTCTCCAGTCCTGCAGAGAGACTTTTTTTTTTCTTTTTCCCCATTTAAAAATAATTTTAATTAGGGAGATGCCATTAAAGAGCCTGCTGTATGCAACCCTTATCCTTATTCCTCCATAGCAAAGGATTTCAGTCCCTGGGCCTTGAGTCATGATCTTCAGGGGAGTAGATAAAACAGGAAAGCAGATCAGGGAGGTTCAGCTGCAGCTCCTTGGTGCTTCTCTCCATGTTCTCAAGTGGCAGTGGCTTGAGTGGAAGCAGCAGAAGGACTGGGACTTTTGGGAAAACTCATATTCTTTGCACCAGGACAGATTCAAAGTAGAAGCAATAGCTTCTACTGAACCAATGGCTTGCTTTGTAAAGCAGCCTGGAAGAAAAAAACTCAATAATAGTGGATTTCTGTAGGGACTGTATGTGAAAGGATGAATATGTGTGTAATGGAACAGCTTCTCTTCCTTTTTGTGTTTAGCTAAGGTAGACCTCAACAATTTTTGTTGGCCCATTGGCAACTGAGTTTTCTTTTGCTACTTATATTTAGGACTTAGAATAAGGATTATTGTTCATAGTTTTTCTTGACTTTTTTTATCCGTTAACAGAATTTTTTTAATAAGACCTGAATGTAGATTGGGTTATCCACTGTACTTGGGGTCTACCCTGCATACACAGAAAAGAATTTGTGTGAAGGGTTTATGCCTCTGAAACCCTGTCACCATTTCTGGGGTGTGTAAATCCATGTAGAAATACAGTATCTGTAATAATACACAGATGATTTCCCTTTCACAGAGCAACCAACTGCTTTGCCTTAGACCCCTATGGCTGTGTGTGTGTTCACTGGGTGTTTTGGGGGCTTCATTAGCAGCCAAAAAAGCTGCAAGGGACAGTGAGGCTGAGGGGCTGCATTCACATCTGGACTGCTCTGGGGTTAAGGTTTAAACAGGGGTTAATATTAAGGGAAGAAGAAGAGGTTTAGGTACATAAAAACCTTTAAACTACCAGCCTGAATCATAGGCTATAGAACACAGGGCTCTTTGGGCTGGGGAGATTTTGGCTTTTGAGGCTCCTGTATTTTCCTCCCATTAGATATTGAAGGTTTCATATTTTGATAGATTTTGTGCTGTTCATCTCTAAACATACCATCTTAAAACATTGCTGTTGTTTCTGAAAGACAGCGCCTAATTTCCCTTATCAATCCTGTTCACAGAAATTCTAATTTGTAGCCAAAGGATTGCAAGGTTAAGAGAAGAACTGACTAAACTGTGATTTTTGTTCTGCCAATTCTGCTATTTTTTTTTTATGGGGAATATGTTGCCTGTGTTTATTAAATCATATTTTAATTTAGAATGTATTAGGCACCAAGCATGTTATTATTTCGTGTTTAGATAATATTCTTTCGCAGCTATTAAAGCACAGTTCTTCTTACCCTGCATTTCTTAGTCTTTAACAAAGCTTTCTACTCAACAACTGCCCCGAAAAGCAGCAATGTCAGTGTTTAATAATGTAGAATCTGTAAGAGCCTAGTGAAATGAAATATCTCTGATTTGGAGCCTGAGTCTTCTTTGTAAAACAATCTTTTAGTGAATTCTTAGAACTTTGCTGGTGACCTGCAAAAGGTGCTTTTCTTTTTTTTTTTTTTAATGAACAGGAAAAGGATTTTTCTTTTCTTTTTCTCAGTTTTACTAAAAGGTATTTTTCCCCACCACAGCAGCAGCCTCCTCGCTGGTTCTGCACCTCTTTGCAGTGCGTGTGTGGGAGATTTTCTAAGCCAGAGTGTTGGCCCTGGAGGGCTCGTTCCCCCGGGCAGGCTGAGCTCATTCCCAGCTCACACAGCCCCCAGCTCCGGGGTACCCAGTGTGGATCAGCACAGATCTGCAGCTCTTATCTCCTGGACGTGAGGATGAAAGCAAAACTGCAGGCTTTAGAAAATGAAAAACTGCACGCACAGAAACGGACACAATAAATCATATTAACTGCGTTGTTCTACACTTGCTGTAGACCCACTTCCACAGGGCCTGATCCAAATCCCTCCGGAGTCAACGGGAGGCTCGTAATTGATTTTACTGAGAGTGGGAATGAGCCCACACAGAGAGGAATTTTTTTTTTCTTTATTTCTTCTTTTT
>VZRX01000259.1:277753-327816 GCA_013398075.1 Notiomystis cincta | reverse complement strand
GTTGGAGGGGGGGAAGGGCCCCCCAAAGGGGGGATTTTTTTTTTTTTTTTTTTTTTTTTTTTTTTTTTTTTTTTTTTTTTTTTTCTAATCGAAGAAAAAAATAGAATCATGAATAATCTTATTCCCACTGATGCCAACAGTGGAGTGACCAGATTGAGGGCAGATTTGGAAGCGTTTTTGCATGTGTTTCTGGAAGGCACAAAGAAGTGTATCGATTCAGTACTGCCTTTTCCATGCATGCATTCCTTCATTTTAAAAAAATAAATCTTTAAAGGCCTTGTGAGGGTTATACAGCCTCTCTACTTGCCTGTTAATATCCTTTCTGTTCCACTCCATAAATTCTAGAGCTATTTATTATACACATATATTTTGCATACCTTGAGTAATGTAGGTTCAGAAGGGTCAACTATACGGCCCTGAAAAAGAAAGCCTCCTACTACAGATTTTAATTTATCATTCTAAATTGTATGTGTTGTTTTGCAAAGCCTGTATGTCTAACCTTCATTGAAGTGAAGTTCATGGGGAAAAAAAAAGGCTTTTCTTTTTTAGAGCCACTCCTGTTTTTTTCTAGTGGGCTTTGCTGGTGCATTTTCTGGAGCAGGATCATCACGGACAGGGAAGATGGTGACATCTTCTGCTCTCAGTGGTGGCTTCAACACCAGCTCTGGCCTTTCCCTCAGCCTTCATTAAGCCAGAATAGTTTTCAGGCACTCATCCAGTCACCACTGCAAATATTTAACAGAAATATTAAGCATTTAATTATTTCTAAGGAGAGAAATGCAGCATGATGGCCATGGAAAGCAAACATGCAGGCAAGACAGGGCTCCTGGTGCATGGATGGTCCAAGGTCCAGATGTTTTGTGCTGGAGCTGGGGATAAAACTAAGACAGGGTGTGCACAGTGCTGCTCTGTCACTATGGGAAACAGCTTTTTGGGGAAAGGCAGAAAATCCAGAATTCCTCTGTTTGTTATATGGGTGAGGAAATTTGCAGGAGGGATAATGAAAGAGGCCAGCAACATCATCTGAAAGGCAGGAACATGTTCTGATGCCCTGATATTTTGCTCAAACGAGGGATTTTTTCTGACCAGCTGGGTGGAACACCCATGTGGAAAATTCCCCACTTTTGTAGTTGCCTAATGGTATGTAAAAGCTTCATTTCAGTTGGCACTGCAAACTGATTTTGCAATTCACCCAATCAAAAAAAAAAAAAAAAAGGTTATTGATTTTAAAAGCTCGTTAAATGCACTGGTTTGGTGTTGTGTTTTATAAACAAACTAGTTTTCAGTGAAGTGAGGATGACAAAATGGGTAGTCTGATGTAGTGAAGTGACTGCATGCCTGGGGATCAGGAACAACTGAATTCCCAGCTCAGCACTGCTGTGGACTCTCTCTCTCAGGCTTTTATTCTCACTTTCAGTCGTGGAAACAGCCATCAGATAGATTTTCTTTTTGTAAGTAGGATTATTTCAAACTTCTGTAGGAAAACCTTTTGGTCTCTTTGTCTGCAAAGTGGGAGTATTTGTGATTCTGGCTTTCAGGGAATATTAAAAGTCAGATCCTGCTCTGCTCCATCAGGAGTTGAACTCCAGAGAAAGGCAGGGAGGATGTAGCACAGAGTGATAATAGCTGTGGTCCAGAGCTGTGCTGCTGCTGTCAGTAAATGGATGTCAGGCAATGCTTGTGTTTGATGTGGTGGCACTGGTGAATTAATAAGTGCAGCGTAAAGGTGCACACGAGGTGTGCTGTGCAGAGCAGGAGAATGCTGTGTCATTTCTGACAGCCTGCTCGTGGCTCTCCAGCGGGGGGACTCTGATTTGGTGGCTCAGAGTTGGTAGCACAGCACTTTAGTTGTAGATGAGCAAATTCTTTTTAAAGAAGTTGGTAAATTCTCCCATTTCAAGTGAGCAGGGCAGCATTCATTATTACAGCTGATTACAAACGTGTGCCAAATCCATTGCTCAAACAATTTCTGTAGAAGGAGAGGCATTTTTCTAGAAAATAAAAATGTGTAATGCCCAAACCAAATTCTTTTTAGCTTTAATGCAGTCTCACTGCTTTGAGCTGCAAGTACCTTAACAGCAGTGCAGGAAATGAAAGGCACATTGTTCACTGAAACATTAAAAAAAAAGAAAGAAAAAAGAAAAACAATGATGCACCGCAACTCGCAGAACTCGTTTTTCAGCCCTGCAGTAATTACACTGGACTTGTAAATATCATCTGTGAATTCTTTGCTTAAGTAGGGTTGGACTTGAGTATTAAACCTGAAAAAAATGTTGAAGTATATGCTTACTTTTCCATGCTTAAAAACAGAAAGGAAGAATTTCTGGTCCTTGAGCAGTGGGGGAGAGAGAAGGCCACAGCGGGAACAAATGAAAAGAGAAGTTTCTTCTTCTCTAGGCAAAACTGGTCACAGAAGGCATGATACAGCTTTGGCTGCAAGGGAGGAGAGGTTCATGTGTGGGAAAACCCCTCTGCCTTAACTAACAGGCTGCAGAGTCCAGTCCCTGTGTGAGTGCTTTCCTTCTGTCCCAGATTTGGTGTTCCGTGCAGTGGGACAGCTTTGGCCAGTGGAAGCGGTGCCTGCCTGGCCCGAGGCTCAGGAGCTCTTCTCAGACTCAGAACTCACCCTGCAAACCCTCCTCCCAAGCACAGAACAAGTAATTGCCCTTCATGGCTGTCCCCACCACTCGGCCACGTTGCAGGTTGAGTGGTAGCTGAGTGACATCCGCCTCCTTCCACAGCCAAATTCTTAACAAGTGGAAATGTTCTGCCTTCCAAGGCCGTCCCTTCTGCTCAGGCCATGCCTGACCTCTCATCTCCACTGCTTCAGGTGGAGTCCAGCTGCCTCACAGGCTTTCAGAGCTGTGGCAGAGCTTGATGCCAACTCACCAAGGAGGTTCTGGAGGTGTCTGGAGGCTCCTCTGTCCTTGGATAAGCCCCTCAGCTCCCGGCCGAGGAGTGCAAGGACACGAGCAGCCCTCTGACCACACAATGCTGTTAGTTTCTAACTGGTGCTGTTAGAAAATACGTGGTCTCAGATGACTAACATTCCTGAAACACCTCATTTTCAGGAGATAATTGAGCCTTGCAGAGAAAGTTTTCTATCAGTTACAGCTGCAAAGGCAGTAATACAGTAACGGCAGCTTTTATTAATGTTCTTGTTCATGGGATTATTTGCATCAGAATCTTATAAATGCAAGAAGACTCTCCTCTCTTGTTTACAGAGCCACGCTGAGGAGTTATCACAGCCTGAGGGACTAATCTAAAATTAACTTTCTTCAGAAAAAGCTTTTAAAAAAAAGCCCTTAGCATTTCCAATAAGGAATCTCATCGCTGGCGCTGAAGTCAGAGCTCCTGGTGATGTCAGCTTGTTTGCACCTTTGTAACTTGCCAGGACCAAATTCTGAACAGATTTGCACCCTTATGGATCACGTTGTCTGCTGACTGGGAACAGCAGTGGGGAAATTTGTCCAGGCTTGGAAGCTGTGGCCGAGTCAGGGAGTGCTGGTGGGGTTGGTCTCTTCTGCCTTCCCTGGAACTGGGCAGGACAAGCTGTTGACTCTAACAGGACCCATCAGCCAAGAAAGGTCTGATGGGGTCCAACCTGTGTTTCATCACCCCCTGAGAGTGCCTGTAGGCAGCTCTGAGAGCCAGCGTTTCCCAAGAAAACAAAAGCAGATATGTCTGGTTATAAATTTAGCTTATGTGTGATGTAGTCTTGCATTTCTTTCATCTTATTTCATTACATGAAATAAGGTTCCCAAAAAGAACTAGAAATACAGTATTGCAATCATAATAATCTAGAATTGAAACTTTGCAGCATCCAAGTGTATTTCCCATCCAGATTCATGGCTGTCATGAAGAAGAACCTGAATGATTAGGAAAGAAAATACCTTTTTCCCCTATATTGCCATATTCTCTTTTGAGTCCAGACTGTGAGGCAAAGTTACACTATTCCAGGATTTAGTGGGTCCTCTGGTAGGCTCAGGATTTAGGCTGCTTATCAGTGGCTGGCACTCTCTTGGGGGAATCCAGGGATGGCAAACGGTGCTGACTGTCAGCTGGGCGAGAAGCGGGAGCATCAGTGGGGTCAGTTGTGCAGCCTCTGCTGGGGATGGCTGGAGACCCTTCTCATCAGTGACCTGCAGTGCCTGGGGATTGACAGAGGACTTCAGTTTTCACTGCTGCTAACCATTAACCTTCACAAGCAAAGCATTCCCACAAAAAATTCATCCAAGGCGAGTATGACAGGAAATATTCAAAGCATGAAATGAATGCTTATAGCATGACAAAGCAGTGCTTGAAAGACATGAAACGTTCATTATGCTTGGAGTGGCTGAACGCTGCAAAGGAGGGCAGAAATAAAACTGTGGCTCCAGTATATATTTTTATTTCTCCATGTGTGTGTACAGAAAAAAGGCAATGAACCTTTCCAACGGACAAGGTGCATAAATACAGCTGTGATTATTCTAAGTAATTTTAAAAATATATTTTTATAATGTTGCTCCATTCCATTCCTTTCCATGAATCTTTATCCACGAGATAACAGCAAGGGCCATCTAGAGGGCAGCTTGGAAATGGGATGGCGAGGAGCAGCCTCCTAGGGAACCCCTGAGCTTCCCTTTGCAGGGTCAAGGATTTTCTTTGACCTGAGGGCACCTTAGTGCCAGGTCACTGCCCCTTCCTCCATGGCAGTGCTGGGATGGGCAGGCAGCCATGGCACCCACTTCTTCCCATGTTCCAGGATCCTGGACACGGCAGCTGGAGCTGTGAGCGACCTCCAGCTTCCACTACAACTGTTTTTAATGTCTGTCTTCTTGAGAGAGTTGCTGTTTAATTAACAGCTGAGAGCTGGGTTGCGTCAGAGTAATTGCGGCCGCCGGAGCGGACCACAGGCTGAAGGATGCTTTGGAACACCACCCTGCCCACCACGAAGCTGGGCACTTAGGGAAAGGAGTTTATTTGTGGTATGGGCATCGTTTAATTCCTGTTGAGTGGAGAGGGGAGTTTATTAGTGGAAAGAGGATGTGATGCCAAGGTCTGGCTTGCAAAACAAAACCCCAAACCTTTCTATTTGTCTTTCTATGTAAAAATTCCCTAATGCTCAGTAATGTAAGACAAAGGGAAAATTTTACTTGCAGGAGAATTGCCTTCCACAATAACCAAGAGAAAAAACACAAAACGCCCACACCAGAGCAGCATGATCCAAAATGTGAACTTTTTACGCCTCCCCAACCTTCTAGGTTAGGCTTCCAACCAAGTGATCTTTTATTATCAACATGATATACCCTTGACATAATTTGGCGCAGTAAAGCTTCTTCTGCTGAACTCGTGATTTCATTTACTAGATCTGATGAAAGTTCTGTGAACCACGGTAAAATGTGATAATTAGTAGTTTAATTCTTTTAGGGTGTGCGTATTAATTGAAAAGGCTTGAACTATAAATACAGGGCCTGCGGATAAAAGCCCCCTCTGAAATCAGCCGCTTACCCGAAGTATTCATTACTCCACATCTGCTTAGGTGGTGTCTCTTTGTGGCACTGTGGCAGTGAGTGGGAACCCTGCACTCAGAGATCACAGCAGCAAAACCCAGGCTGGCTCACCGCTGCTCTCCTGCCATGGGAAGTGCTCCCTGGCCAAAATTTTGCCCTCTGTGGTCAAACCACTGGAAGTTAAAAATGTGTGCTGGGATCTGTGCTGTGCAGATGAGCTGGGGAGGCCCTGGCTCCCTTCCTGCAGAAGTCAGAAGGGGATGAAGGCTTGAGCTGGAGGCAGTGGCAGCAGTGGGTGGGTGTCTCTGTTTTCCAACAAGTCCACCCAAGGGCATGAGAGATTCCCTGTGACTTGAGTCTCAGCCAGTCTGGCACTTCTTAGCAAACCATGCTTTTCCTCCCACTTGCACACTTATCCTTCACTGTACCTGAACTACCAGCCCCTAAACTTCTGTGGCTTCAGCCAGAGCTTGATTCACCCAGACAGGAATGTCCAAGTGTAGATAAGGGATTGCACTTTCCCACTCTCTCTTGCATGTTCTTTTGCTCTGACTTTGTGACCAGTGCAGGAGGTGTTCTTTTGACTCCAGACCTTTCCAAATATATCTACACTATGCAAATGTGTGTCTTTTTTCACACCTTCCTCTGGTTTCTCCCTGTGGTATAGTGCCTGTAGGAATCTTCTGGTTTTACAGGTACAAGGAGGTTTTCTTTCAAATGGATCCAAACCTCCATACTCATACTTGGTTTGCACACTCAGAAAAAAACTCTATGTCTGCACATATTGCAGATTCATGGGTTAATCAGTTGCTTTCCAAGCAGCCTTAATTTTGTAAACCTGGAGTTTGGTACACCAGCAGGGAGGTACATGTGAAGGGCAATGCAGAGCTCCTGAAAGCAGCACAGTGGACTGCTGCTGTTGTCAGGGAGGGCACTTCAGTGAGAGCAAGCTCTCAGAAAAGACCTCATCCCTTCTATAGATAATTAGATACTATTTTCTAATTGCAGGTACTACTTTTTAATTGCAGGATTTTCTAGCTAGGAACTGGAAAGAAAGTTTAGGGTGACTCTCATAGAGTTGTGAGAATAAAATCCCCTCTGAAGCCTGGCTCTAGTGTGGCTGAAATGGAAAAGTACCAGATCCGTTTCTTGGAAAGTGAGAAGGAGACTTTTATTTGCAATGGTCCGCAAATATTTTCCCAGGAGTGAGGTAGGGAGCACGGCAAAAGGGGCAGGAGGAAGGTGAGGCAAGTGAGGCACACTTGTAAACACACTCCTTTAACTCTGCTGTTGTTATCTGGCACAAGAAAAGGGCGCCGCAAGTTGTTTACAGCAGGCCGTGTCGTTCGTTTCTGCTCCTTTTTCCCTGCCCTATCTTCGCTTGTGCAACTTTTTTTCCTGGGTTGTGATAGTGTCTGGGTAGATTTGGGCAGTAGGGTGGTAGGAAGGTGCCAGTTGATTAAATGTGCTGCTTACTATGTGCATTTCATGTCTGCTGTCTTAACATTTTTTTTTTGTTAACCACTGTTGCAACTGAAGAAAATGCTGAAGTTTGACAGTTGGGAGTTACTGCTGAGTATGTGCTGTAAACTATATCATCCCTCTGTCTTCTCCCTTCCTCTCCCTCCTGCTGGAACTAAATGATTTATAAAATGCCTTCACATTCTTGAGTGAGTTCACACTATCACCTCCAGGCACTGCACTGAGGAGTCTTAGGAGTGGATGGGGAACACAGATCTGATAGCTGGTATTTTTCTCTGAAAGGAAAAAAAAAGCAAAAAAAGGCTGATTAAATTTAAAGGAGAAAAGTTTCCTGCTGTGCCCCAGAGTAAATCTGTAGTCAGTGAAGCACCTTTTAGTAAACAAGAGATGTGCATGGTTACAGTGGGGTTTTATTATTATCCACTGCCATTGTTTTCCATTTTCATAAGGTTCAATTAATGCAATCATTTTAGAGTGTCTCTAATCATTGCCTCCTGCCCTCCCTCACTTGCACTTGAAGCAAGGGGCTCTGCTGCAAGCCACGCTCCGGTGTGAGGAGCCGGCACCTCGCTCGTGTCCCTGGCGAGGGGAGGCACAAGGAAATGATAGGGCTGCTCCAGGGCATCCAAATATTTCTCTCCTCTTAATCTGGCCTTTGCAGGACACATGGCCAGCACCCCAGCCCTGGCTGGGGTGTCCCCTCCCATGGGGCCACCGTGGCACCCCAGCAGTCCCCCTGGCCTAGCCAGGCACAGGGGTGTCAACACCAGCTCTCGGACCGTGGTGGGCCAAACCCCTTCCTGGTGTTTCTTCTCCTGGGATCATAGGAGAGGATATTGCTTATGTCCCACTCACTCTTAGAGAATCCAGACCTCTGTCCCTGTTATTTTTCTACTTTAATTCCTTACTCTTAAGCTTTTATCTGTAACAGAAGGCTCTTTGACAGCTGCATCTCCATCTGAAAACCTGCTGGTGTTTGGGGGGTGTCCCCACCTGACCAGCTTTGCGCTGCAGACCTCCTGCAATTTTCCCACATGTTAGACCTCAAAGTCCTGATTTTCAAACTCAGGGAATTCGCATTCAGGAAGTTTCCAGCAGCAGAGTGCAGAGAGCTGGCCGTGTCCCCCGCGCCGTACAGAGGGGAGCCAATTTTATTGTACAGCCGAGCATGCCAGAGCTGGAGCTGCAGGAGGAAGGGAAGGGATGAGGAGCAGGAGAGGGTGGACAGCAGCTCCACAGACTGAGGTGGCTGCAGTTTTGAGGCAGGAGGGGATCCCCACAGATTTTTGTGAGGGAAAGCTTAGACCGGTGGTTGGGTAGTGGCCCACGGCTCCATTTAAATCAATAGCAAAGTGGGCTGGAAAGGATGTGACAACCTGAGCAAACAGCTGAGGAATGAGGCAGCCCAGTGTTAGTGAATCCAGATTTCTGTCTGCCACGTCCATGAAGGATGGATTTGCAGTAGGACTGGGAGCCGTCCACTTTTAGAAGGAGAGGGAAGTAAAGATCATCCCGTGTACAATATAAATGTAAGTTGTTATTACTACTATTGCTATGTCAGCCGTAAACTGTTCCCACGAGAACAGAGATGCAGCATCATTGAAAAAGAATGTCTTACTGTGAAATGGGCAGCAGAAACACTGTGGCATTATCTGCTGGGCAGTGAATTTACCTTGGTGACAGATCATTATTCCCTCCTGCAAACGAACCGGATGAAGGGCAGGAACACAAGGATAACTCAGTAGCAGTTGTATTTTACAGGCTTCTGAACTGGAAAAAAAAAAAACAAACACCAACAAACAAAAAGTAGCCAGATGAAACTGTAAGGATGCAGAGAGAATGCTTGGGGCAAGAAATGGGGAGGAAAGCAAATTTTCTTCCAGATCTATGCTGACGTGATATGTGGACTAAGACTTGGACTTCCTCCCATCTAACAGTAGGCAGTAAAACGAGACACCAGTGATGAACCTAAAATCCTCACTGTCCTTCTGTAATCACTGGAGATAGCAGGTCTTTTGAGAAATAATCTCTCTCTGTTGAACCTCAGGAAGGTTTAAACCCAAGATGTTTCAGTCTATCACTGTAACTGCTGCTGGAGGAAGTCACCCACCTCTCTCCTGCTCATCCTGACAAGCCAGAGCAGAGAGTTGCTCGAGAGCAAAGGTGGATCTAGCAGGGCACGTGGACTTGGCTGAATGATTTCTTCATCATTAGATGTAGGGAGTAAAAGAGTGGACAGTGTATCTGCACTGCCCACGTGTACTTTTTCCCTTTCTGTTTTTCTTTTAAATTCTATGGAATGGGAGTTTCTTAGATAAATTATCATTCTCGATAAGTATTGGTGTGCTCTGTGGAAGAATGTGTCTAGGGATGGGCACACTGGCAGCAAGAATTTCCTCCTCAGCTCTTCCAGTGCAGTTTTGTTCTAAACTGCCCAAATGAAGCCATTATTCAAAAGTAAAAATGTTCTGTTCCAGTTCTTGTTTTCATTCCTTTATGTGTCTGGGGACTAAACTTCTGTGAAAAAGAGCCCATTCTCACAGGATGCTTTGCCTAATTTTGCAGACAAGAGAGGTTCAGCTATTCCAATTACGATGAGATAAGAATCTGAAATGTTTGGGATCACATCCATCCTGAGTTGAACTCTAACTTTTCCAAAATCCATCCATCATTATTTTTCCCTTTATTTCTGCATTTCAGTAATGCAAGCAGAGGAGGAACAGAGAAGAAATGAATGTTTATGCATCATAAACCATAATAGATGGGTTTTCTTTTTACCTGAGTTGCTTTAGTTTAATGTAGATCTCTCTGTCAGTGGAATTCCTTTTCCTTTTTCATTTTTTCCTGCCAGCTTGAAGGCAGAGTACAAACTGTCACAGACCAGACTGCTAAGCATGGCCTAAAATATGAAGTCTTGGCCTCTGGGGTATTTTCAGACTGTCTTAAATACACGAGGACAGGGCAGTCCACCACAGTGCCATGTTTCTGCATCCCTGGGTATTGCACTGTGCCACGCACACTCACTGCTGGAGCAGGTTAGAGGCTCTGGAGAAGCAAATCTTCCACCACAGGAAGGGAGTGCATAGGCTCAGCTGCCCAGCCCAGCTTCCAGCAGCAGATTCATGTCAGGTCCTCACAGGTTACCCAAGAGCACATCTGAGTTGCTGCAGACACTCCTGGGATGAGACATCCCACCACCACCATCCCAGTTCCCCGAGCACCTCCCCTGGAACCACCCAATCTGCCCCACATGGGATGATCACTTGAAACCAGTTAAGGATGAACAAGGTCCCTCTCTGCCTCTTCTGTTTGCTGTGTTGATGTTGAATCCCTCACAATGAGTGAACTCCGAGGCCCCCTTTGGGCTGCAGCTTGAGCAGATTACACGGGAAAAATAAACTTGGTCCGTGTTCTGGCCTGCCCTTGGCCTGAACCTGAGAAAGTGAATGCCCCTGTCACACCAACATGTGTCTGTAGAAGTACAGTAAACACAAAGGGGGGTCACTGGCCCTCTCTGTCCTGCAGTCCCAGGCCAGGAGTCTGGAGTTTTGGGCTGTCCGCCCAAGTAGTTGTTAATAAATGTCCATTCTTAGTCTGTAGAGGAATGTAGACAGGGCATCCTGCCCTACAAAACACAAACTTAGAATGAAACGGAAAGAGAGCCTCAGTCAGAGCTCTGCTGCTGGTTTCCACATCCAGCAGTGTCTTCCCACTGGATTTATGTTGCTAGTTTGGGACTTGGCTGGGGAATTGCCCACTAATACCCTGGGTGTTCTCCACCGCCGTCTGGAAGCATAGCTGCCTGCTTAACCCTGAGTGCAGCAGAGCTTGGGAAGTCACTCAGTCGGTCTGTGGGGCTTCCTCCTGGGTGCTGGGGGAAGGCACAGACCTGGCAGAGCCTGGGATATGAGTCTGGAGAGCCTGGGTCACCCCGGGACGGGGCTGTGTTGCTTCCAGGGATGTGCAGAACTTTGCCCATGCACTTTCACTCTCCCAGTGGAGTCAGTCATTGGCAGATGAGTTCATGACATGACATGACTGGTGACAAATCTCTTCCCTCCCCAGCCACAAGAATAACTTACATGAAAGTTAGCTAAAATAACTAATATGTAACCAGTGGAAGTCAGCCTGCTTGGGACTAAAAGCTATAAAAGTTACTTCTGTGCAAAGAATTGAGGAGTAAGAGACTCCTGGAGGGAAAACTCCAAGAATTCAGTTGAAAGGACAACAAATACACAATATCCATGGAGTTTACTGTGAATTATGGTTTGCTCACCACTGGTGTCAGCTGAGAAGGTGTAAGAAGTAGCTCTGAAGGGAGAGCAAAGCCATGGAGCTGGCTGATCCTTGTGACTTAGCCTTCATGCCCAGCTTTCTTACTTTCACATCACATTTGTACAATCTAATCTCGAGCAGATACTTCTACAGCTTCCATTATCGTGGTGTCCTGCCACAGTCTTTTAGAAGTGCAGTGGTGAGGAGAGAGGGGAGTGCCAGGAAGGGAGGATGAGAGGAACCAGCTGATGAAGTCGCCAGGGTCTGTGTCCATATCACCCAGCAAAGTGGGGCAGGGAAGCTGCCCTCACCTGACCCTGGCTTTCCAAGAGAATCCTGCCATATTACCTGGATGTGTGAATTATTCCTTTAACTAAAAACAAACGTGCACATTAAACCCCCCCCCCATACCTCTTTTTACAGCCCCCTAATTCTGTGTCCACAGAATTTCAGACTCCCTCAGTGAAGGGTAACCTTGGAGGGTGCACTTATCTACCACCAGCTGAGGGAGGGTTTTATAGATCCTGAAATAATTACAGCATCGCCGAGTGCAGTTGTATAATTTCTTGGCAATAGACTAATTAAAACGAGATATTTACACACAATGCTTATTAAAAGTTAAGACTTATTTAAAAGAACTTGCATACTTCTCATAACTGTTTATCACAGCTTTATTGAGGATTGTGTTTTTCAAGCAGATTGAGTTCTCGAGCTCTCTTAGTAATGAGTAAATGAGCCCGTGGCTTTATGTTCAGGCCTGAATACTTCCAGGGCATCTGAATCATCCTGGTATTTCATTTCACCGTCTAAAATTACTTTTGAGATACTATATTTTTTTTAACTTGCTGTGTTATGGCAATTAGAAATTGCTCTGTGTTTACTAGGAACAGAGAGTCCAGCAGAGCAGAGTGCTCAGTGTGATGAACAGTGTTCGGAGCTCAAAGGAAAGTCAGATGCGTGTCGACACATATCAAAGCTGTTCTGCTGCTCAGAATGACTGTTCGTGATACTTGTTTCATGATAAACTTCCTCAGAACATGATGTTACTGGAAGAGAAATGATCCACTCTGAGAAACACGCAGGTGACACAGTTGAGTCAGCAGCTTGCAGCAGTGACACAGGCTTACGTTTATAAAAATCCCCTCTGAACTTTTGTCTCCTGCCTGTGTACATCAGAGCCTTAAAATCTGTCCTGCTTCTTGTGTTCACTTGGTAGCTGTTTAAACAGGCAAATAGCTTCCCACCACCCTGATGAAGAGGTAGATTCCCGACCTTAAAAGTCTCAATAGTCACAAAACTTTCCTCTTTCGTAAGTAATTCGCCGTGTAAATGTTAGTATCTCCGCTCACCACTGATATCCCCGGGGAAATGATAAACATGGAAAAATAACAGACTGCTGTGGAAACCAGAAAATCCTACCTCCCATCAGAGAGGGTTTAATTATTGGAGTTGCAGGCATTTCGCCGTGCACAAGCATCTCGGCATTCATAGGTGGAAAGTACCTCATGCTGTGTTTGAAATATCAACTGGATTTAAAAGAAGGCTTTGTGCTTCGGCATGGACCTTTCTTAGCCTCCTGCAGATGGTTCCTATTGCTGAAAAGAGACATGACTTGTGAGATGGGGAGACCTCCATGCTGATTTTCCGTGCTGCTCTAATCCTGCTTTACACCCATAAAGGACTTCAGTCCTTAAGCCTTTACCCTCTTTCTCCTAAATATTAAAATTATTTTCCTGAGTGTCATACCATATTAAAGCAGAATGAAAATGGTTTTAACAATTGCTGGCATGGGGCTTCTGTACAGCATGTGTGTCACAAATCATGTCACTTTTCAGCAATAGGGCTGCTGCCAGCGGGAGGCTCAGAAATGCTCATGTTAATCAAAAATTTTAATTTCAAATCAAATTGACAGTTTACACATGGTGAGAAATGCTTCTCACCATGTGATATTTCAGTATGCTACACTGGGCAAAATGGGTGCACTTTCCTGTTAAGAATTTTGACTACAGTATCTGCAAATTTATGGGTTTCAGTGTATTGGGTATGGTAGTGGTTGATCTAAGGGAGCCCCTTGGAGAATAGGAGACAGAAGGGTTTTCATGCAGCCTGGCACTGGTGAGCCGCTGTTGGCACATGCTGCTGGAGAAATGACAGGTATTCAATAAACATCACTATGGTTAAGAGGAAGATTTAAAAGAGGGAGGGGCTGCAGTGCTATAAACAGGATTTGAAACAAATGTGCTTATTTCAGCCCGTGATTAGTCTGAATACCTAAGTATTCCACACCAGTTTTTAAATATCCTTACATTTATTTTCACACTGATGTTCTTCACACAGCATGAACAATAATATTTATGGCATTAATACTGTAGCTAAATTCTAATTTGGAGCAGTGTAAACCGAGGTAGACTCTGCATGTTCCACGGCAGGCTCCGGCAGCGTGCGGACCAGAACGTGGCTACGGCACACAGCCCTGCCATCGGCTCCTTCCTCCTGCCAGCAGCTTCCTAGAAACCAGTGGACAAACTCAGGAGGCAAAATACCAGTTGATACTTGGTGAGGAGTGAGAGGAGCGAGGACAGGCGATGGAGAGAGGAGCAGGGGCAGCTGATGGAGCGTGTGCCACCGGCCGCGGGCAAACGAGTCGTACACACCCATGTGCTCGGGCTCCACCAGGAATAAAGATACTGACATCAAAAAATGGACAATGGATAGAAATGATCCTTGCATTATCCTCTTTGGGAGGTTTCCCAGCTGCCTGGGGGGTCCTGAGGGTAGTGCAATGCCCAGCTCGTGATTGGGATGTTGTTTTACAGAGGCCTTGGAGGGGCAGATGGGCAGGGATGGCAATTTCCCCTTCCTGGGTCTTCCCCTCCGGTGCCCGTATTTGCCATGGGGTGGGTGGGTGCCTGCTGGTGGGTGCCCAGGGAGCACCCTGCAGCAGCACATGCTGCCAGCTTTCCCTGGAAGCTCCATTTGGACACTGAGTCACTGGCAGTATCACCACAGACCTTGGAGATCGCAGCTGTCACTGCTCTTGTAACCAGGGTTGATATGAAAATATGAAGATAAATAACTCCTTCATATTATTATTTTCAGGGAGGCAGGCTTTTCTTTTTATTACTCTTTTTATTGTTGGATGCTATAAATATTCCAGAATTATTATCCCAAGGTAGATTTCATCTCATTTACTTTGAAACGCTTTTGAGGAGGCCCATTATTTTATAAGCTGCCAAATGAGTATGACCATTTATAATGATTTTTTTTCTTCTTTTCTTTAATATTTGATTTTTGGATGGAGGACCTGAAACAGAAATATGCTAATTTAAGACATCTGTTGTTTTTCAAGCTATAGGCCCCTATCGGTATTAATGCAGGGTTTTTTATCAAATTGGGTTTATGGTAGACAGGGAGATTCTAAATTTTTATCATTATATCAAAAAACTGTATTTAACTGATTTCTCACACACACGAGTACTGAAAAGTACCCAGTGATGTTAGGAGTCATCAGAAATGAAAAACCACACCAGACATCTCAGATCTTGGAATGGTTTCCATTACACGAGGTCTTTAATGTGAATTGAAATGCTTTCAGTGTTTCAAGAAGACCTTTGTCTCCAAGAGAAAGGAGCTCTGCGTGTGCCACCACTTGGACAAAACCCGACATGATTGATTGCAATCTGTAATCGGTTCATTAACGGTAATAAGTTTCCATTAATTCCACTATCTCTGCACTTAAATATAAAATGAGTTGAATCTCCTAAGAGCTGAGGCTGCAGTGGATCTGTGCAAGATCAGGCTGTTGGTGACACACCTGATGCCACCTTTGCTCCGGTCCAACTTTATTAATTTGCATCCCAGATTGGGAAGCTCAACATGACAAACATCGAAAGAGTAATTAGGCATTGTTCTCATTAGAGATTCTGAAGTGCTACAAGCAGGAAAGGTACCAAACAGGGAGAGGTTTCACATGAGTTTGTGTTCTGATTCACCTCTGGAGGATCCCTGCTTGGGTGGGTTCCTTAGGGAAGGGTGAGAGTCGTTCCTTCAAGCCACCCCCAGCAGACATTGATTCCCAGCGGTCACAAACCAGATGGAAAAGGAGCTGAACTTGAGCTCTGGGCACCCACAAAACCGAGCAATTTTAGACAGACAATTTCACTGTCTGCTGGATACAGACTTTTTAGCTAAAACCCAAAAAGGCAAATCATTTACCAGTGGTTTTGCATATTGTGAAGGGTTAACAAAACTTTCATTATCACAGTCTATTAAGCCAGGACCAGGAAACAATTTCTAATCAACACTCAGATCTGGGCAGGGATTGTGCAGTCTTTTGTAGGAGGCCTCAGATCTGTGTTCTCTATTCTCACATGCTCACTTCCAGCTGTTGTCATTGAAATCCCACATAATCTCCCCGGGTCAAAGGGCAGTCATCCATGACTGCCGCTGTTAGGAGGTTATGCTGATTTCTGTTGTCAAATATTGGCCCTTTTCTCTTTCAATCACTCCCATTCTACTTTTTTTAACAAGAAAGATCCAGCCTAGAATTGTATTACATGACTTTAAAGTCTTAAAAGTGTTCCTCTATTGTACTAACACGACATGCCCTGGACGGTCTAATCCATCCTGCTATGGGCCACAAAGAAAGTTCTGGTGCTTCTTAAAACCTCAGCCAAAGGCAGGTAGGAAGTCAGGGGAAATAACAGAGTCTGTGACGTGTGGCCCTCCAGTTATTTCATAAGAGAATGTGCAATTTGTCCAAGCAGAGCTATTGCTGTAGCATTAAAATTATATTGGAAATAACAAGCCGAAATAGGAGTGGGAGAATTGGCCAGGGAATGAGAGAGGTTTCTGTATCACCTTTAATGTGTAATGTCTTCCTTAACTCTTCTATCAAATGTCCATGAATTAAAAGTGTGGTCTCATTTACCATTAAAGGTTTATCATTTACCAATTTTTGAGGAATGCATTTTGTACAAAAGCAATTGAAATAAGGCCACCGTGGCAGCTCTGGTGCTCAGTATTTGGGAGCTGCTGGTAAATGCAGATTTCATTGTTGCTACATGCAGGGTCCCAGCCTGGTGCTGTCTGCCATGGGACTGGCAGAGACATTCCCTTGGACAGAATATTGTGGCTGGCATAGATGGTCTCTTCAATCTCCTTTTTTTTTTAGATACAGTTATTTTTTTAGATACTCAGCTTAGCCCCATGATCTTGCTTTGTATTTCCAGCTTGGGATAGAGCTGAGCCATTTCTCAGCAGCCACGGGGCTGCCTCAGCTGGGTCAGCCCAGCCTTGATAAACTCACCTTCCAATTAAGCAGAGTGTAAATGTTATGAAGGTCTCGACTGAAGCACGCATGTTCAGTCCTTCCCTTTTTTGCTGGAGAATGCAGATTAGGAGTAACTCCCTCACCCCCTTCCTCCTCAGCCAGAGCAGCCTGGAACAGCTAATCTTTTGGGAGTCCTCAGGGTGAGCCGGGTTCCCTCTGATAACATCCCCTCTCTCCAGGCCTGCGTGTGCTGTGTGATACAGACATTAATTTTCTCATCCACATTATTGCTCCACATTGTTTGTGAAACATGGGATTATCTAGATAGAGGATAAAACCAAAAGGAATCAAGTTGCACTTCGAGCAGAGAGGGCTTTTCTTTTAATCAGGCATTTGGTTAAGATAATAGGCTTGAGACCCTAATTGATTATTACTATTTTAAGGTTTTAAGATGGCTATGTATAGTGAGATGCTGAACATGAAAAAAAGCTTTAGAAATGGGTTCAGTGCTAGTTTGGGGGACTTGTGTAATTTCAAAACGCTGAAAAGGAATCAAAGTCTCCCAAAAAGCTGTTCTCTGAAGCTTAATACATTGTGACTCTGATTGTAGTGGAAGAAAAATAACTGGATTTGGACTTCATCTTCAAAGGAGTAACTCTCTCCCGGTTTAATTTAAGCTTGGCTTTCAGAAAACCAGCTGTATCTCTGTTTAGAAAATGCCTTGTATATTTGTGGTGCAATCTAACTATTTTATAGCAAAAATAATACTGTCGGATTACACAAGGAAGCCTGCTAATTAAATAACAATAATACCTTGAGCACCTTGAAAACATCTTCAGATATTCAATTAAGGAACAATAACCCCATGAACTTTAACCTATAGACTATATTCAGACTTTCTACATAAAAGTAATTGCATCAGTCATGATTTTCTCAAGCTACAACACAAGCTCTTGATTGGTAGCTCAACGTCTGAGACTCCTTTTTACTGCATTAATTGGGAAAGCAGACAATACTCTCCCTGTAAACTCGATTTTAGGATGAAGGTTAGTTGCCTTTGTACACGTTTACTCATTGAAATAGGAATGTTTGCTTAATAATTCAAAACAAATAGCACTAGACAACAAGTCCTAATCCTGATTTCTCCTCTGCCAGTGTAAATTAGGAGAAAATGAGGTGAAACTCTATTTGATCAGTGTAGAAAGATTTGTTTAAAACTTCTTTGAGAGAGATCAGAATTAGGCTCCAGCAATTGAAGCCTTTTCTTCTGGCTTCTTTGCTGGGATCCAAAAGAAGAATATGTAAATGGCACTGAGAATTTTCTCCCCAATTAAAGCAGCCATCAAGTTATGGAAAGATGTTTTCCATGTGGTACCTGGTACCATAACGTTGTGCTGCTGTGCACAATGATTTATTAGTTACTATCTTGATCTGCTTTATTCAATTTGGTCTTATGATCTCGGGGTTTTTTCCCCCCTTAGGGGAAAGATGATCATCCTGGTGGGCTGAAGTGAGACTTAGGTGAGGAGCTAAGTCCCACCTGCCCCTGGACTGGACTGAAGGAATGATTGAACCATATATTTTAATTCCTCCTTAAGGTTGTCAGCCCACCTTTGTTTGGCAGGGCAGCGAGCACGTGCTTTAGCCAGGCATGTGATGGAGATGAAGCACGTGCTCCCCCAGCTTTGCTGAGTCAGGGCCTGCCTTGTCTTAATTTGCCCCCAAAATTTCAGTGAACGAACTGTGCAAGGTTCATTTTGAGCACCTGTGTAACTACCAAACTGTGACTGTTGCACAAAGGTGCAGACACAGCCTGGCACACACAGCAGTTTCAATGTTCTGTCTCTTGGATATCAAGTAAAATTATCACAGGGCAAGTATTTCTGTAAAGTGCCCTATGAAAAGTAAATCTTAGGAGCTTTCAGGATGTTTAATCATCTTTCAGTACAGGAGCTTGTTAATGCTAACATCTGCATATGTAATTGCTTGACTTTAGCTATTTTTCTTCTCATTCAGAATTAAGTGGCTCAGCCAAATTGATACATTTTTGCATTTTGACCCTTGTTAATAATGTTAGCTCCACATCTTTTGTCAACGCTGCTGTTTCCCAGTAATTCTTCTTTTATACATTTAGATTCTTTGTACTGTTTCCCTCGTTTTCTTCTCTCACTGTTACCCAGCTGAGCAAAAACGAGTTTTAGACCTTCATTTTGCAGTCTGAGTCGTCCAGGCAAACCTCTAAAATTCCTTTAAAATTCAGTTCCACTGAACTGCAAATTCACAGACCAACCATACATCAAAATACGTTCATGGTCCTGCTCTAAGCCAAGGGCATGGCTTTTGTGGGTATCAAGGTATTATTAATGATTGGCGAGACAAGCCCCCGATTTCCTAATGTTTATAAGTAAATATCAAATTGGGGAGTTGTGAAATTCACCTTTCATTTGTGAAATGTTTATTTTTGGTATTGAAGGATGAAAATCTAACCACGCTCATTGCGTGCTGTTGTTTAATGATTACTGTTGCATGTTTTCCCACAAGGAATGTTCTAGGAGGAGTAAGTGGACATTTCAGGAATATTGAAGTCAGCATGTCTAAGATAACTTACTCATATTCTCTCATGCCCTGAGAGTTAGAATTTATTTAAAATGGCACTTTTCACTTCTGGTTTTACCTGTGTGCAGGACAAGTTAAATTAACGTGGTCTGCCTTGCCACAATCACATTTACACTGGATAATTACAAAGAGCTCTACACTTTCCCTTCAAAAAAAATCAGCCAAATATCCTACAGTGGCTGTGATTTGGGGTATTTTGAGGGGGGTTTTTTCCTCCCATATTTAAATTTCACCTTCACTCTCCGTGTGGGGTGAACCTGCCTGAGAAATGCGGGTGGGAGTGGACACCAGAGCAGAGCCGGTGTGGTGCACTGCAAAAAAAAAAAAAAAACCAACAAAAACCAAAAAACAACACGTGGCAGATGTTCGTGGCATTGCTGGATGCACTTCTGGAAGTTGCTCAGATGCTGCCATGATGAGCACAGTGTGAGAAGTTACATAGCATAGACTGGCTTCCCTCCGAAGGGCTCTGCGGAGTAGTAAGCGTCCTGGCCCCCATCCAGCAAGGCACTTAAGCATATGCTTAATTTTAGGCACATGAGTGGTTTCAGTGAAGACCTAAGAGAATTATTTTTAATTCACAGATCATTTAATTCAATAGGCAGGTCTGCTGCAGCATATGAAAAGTAGATCTTCATATTAAAAATACTTGGGAAATCGGCGATGAGCAAACGTTGTGTATGGGCAGCAACCGTTTCTAAAAATCAGAATGAGGTAGTCATCACCTTTATTGTGGGAAAATACAAAGCAGATCAGGCAAAAGCACTTACAGCTATCTGGGAGCTATTTCTAAATTGAAAATAAGGAGAAATAAAAGCTCGTAAGAACATTTTTTTTCATTTGAAGTAGAGAAAAATTTATTCTCTTGATGTAAATAAAAACCTTGTTTGCAGATTGAGGAATTTGTTTGTGTTGAATTTCAGCATCAATTTCAATATTTTATAGTACATTTATCTACAGCTGGAGCATGACAGATTTGTGTATATTTATATGTTTGTGTACATAATACATATGTATACACACATACACAAGGATGCCCAAAGATATACATATACACAGTTTGAAAACTCATCATTATTGCTGGAGTATAAAAACATGCCTGATGCAGAAACTTGTCTGGAGTCTGTTAGCTCAGAGACTGCGTTCATCTGGCACCGTGGGCTCCTCACAGAAACAGGGAGCTACTTCTGTGTAGGAGCAGAAATCCATGAGATCTTGGCTGGAGGTGAACAGCTCACCTCTCTCCAGATCTCTTCCAAACCTTTCCCTGACACATTGCCTGATATCCACCCTCTGTAGACCTGCAGGAAAGACATATTCCTTTTGCATCCCATTCCACAGGTAGAAATGGCAGTGGGATATGCTGAGTTTGTTTAAACAACCCCAAAAGAAAGCCAGGAGTACAAATGTGCAGCTGGCATTAGTCCTATTGCTCTGGTCATTAGAGAAAGGTGCACAGGTATTCCTGGGATAAGCGTGGGGTGCAGGAGAATATGTGGAATGCAGGGAAATCGTAGTGAGCCTGACAAACAATTAACGATGGAGCAGATGGTGCCCCTGCAAAACATTCAATAATAAATGTGTGCGTGCGCCGGCATCAGTGACTCTAAGTAGGACAGCCTAAAAAGGTATGCCACTTATCCTGTGGGCAAGCAGGACTTTACAATTCTTTTAATAATCCCTTTATCCTGTGATTTCTCCTGTGACCCTGATTTCCCAAGCAGGAGGTCAGCCCTGCCGGCCGAGTGCAGCCCTCCCTCTAATTGAGGTCCGGCTCTGTCCCGCCTGAGCCGCGTATCCCGCGCTGGGCCGCAGCCCGGGCAGCTCCTTTGTCACTGAGCATACCCGTGAAAATTAAATGAACATTTGGTGGTAGGCATGTTTGCAGAGAAGAAGGAAAATACTGTTATGTAAAGTGCCATCACATTTTGATACCGAGTGCAGAGGCATTCCTTGCACAAGGGAGGCGAGCGAGGATGCGCCCGCCCTGGTTCCTACAGGCACTCCACAGCTCAAAGTTATTACTTCTCTTGTGCTGAGATTTATTTTTTCTTTTCAAAACTCAGTTTTAAATGTTAGAAATTGTTGTAGTTGTTGTCAAAAAGGCCTTAATTTAAATTTTTTTAGCCATCTGCTCTTTTAAGATCCCTCTAGTGCAACCTTAGAGAAAATGAAGAATACGTCTTTAAATCTTGTTTTGTTTGAATGAATGGGTAGATAATCCTGATCAGATGTTTCTTTAGAGAATAATGTTTAAAACGATTATGGAACTTAGCTGTCCTGTCTGTTTCCTAGGTACAATATTTTCATTTCAGTTGTGAAGTCATTAGGGGTCATGCAAGGTAACCGTTTATTAAAATAGTCCTCTTTTGTTTCAGATTTCCTGTTGAGATGCTTTAACATGTAAAAATCTCCCTGCTGATGTGTCATGTTAGCTTTCCTAACCTCTAGATAGAAACCACAAAGCAGCCTACATAGCTGTATGACTGGTTACCCACCTACATAAACAATAATTACTGCTAAGTGGGAAATTAGATGTCACATTTTAAGTCTAAATGAAAGTAAAGTATTTGAGAATACTGTCATTAAATGCTTAAAGCTAATCGCAGTTCTCTCACTCTGTTTGTTTTGTAGGACATTTGGGCTTCCAGGACAGTTTTGTCACATCAGGTGTTTTCAGTGTGACTGAGCTAGTAAGAGTCTCACAAAGTAAGTATCATTTTGTGGCCTGTTTATGTGGTTTCTTCAATCCAATTATTTTTTTTTCTTTGATTTTATTGTTCCTTTCCTCAATTCAGAAACAGCATCTTGAAAATTTGGGCTCACTTCTCCCCTCTTCTTGCCAGTGGACAGCATTTATATGCCACTTCTTTTAATGGGTGAAAATAAACCAGCAGAATTTTAAAGTAAGCTGATAAATAATTTGATTCTGCAAACTTGCATGTGCAAGTTGATAAGCTTGTCTGGTACATAGCTGAAAATGGGCAGAGTGCAGACAAATGCATACAGAAATCAGCTTCCCATGGATTCCTTGGAGGATCCCAGGGCTGTATTGTAACCAGACCTCCAGAAATTACCTGATCTGTGCACATAAGCCTGGAAATTTTCTGATGCTGTTTTTTCACACTGTGTTCATCCATGCCATGGGTACATGTCTGTGTGTGTGATTCTCAGGGCTGTCCCAGGGCAGGGCCAGGAGCTGGACTTTGATGATCTGTGTGGGCTCCTCCCAACTCAGGATATTCTCTGAATCTGGAGTTTGCACACCTGCAAGCTGCTGAAGTCACTCATAACTGTGCCAACTTCAGCCCTGATAACCTCACACATCCTGGCTTCTCCAGGCCCACTTTTTACATTAACTCTATGGAATTCTGTCTTCTAGAAGGATTTGGGTTTTGACCTTTAAAGAATGCTAATGCCCCCAGCATGAGTGACACACTGCAGCATGATCATTACAGGCTTGTCAATACTCACTAACAACGCTGAATTAAGAGTACCTGTCACCACCCTGGCCCATTGATCAAAGGTGCATTGATTGTATTTTGCTATGACATAATCCAGATAGTCCAAGTGTGGACAGGGTCTTGCAGAGACACTGCTGCTAAGCCAGGCCTGTGGGGACAAGTCCTTTAGGGATCTAAAAAATTCTTCTCTGTGAGGGTGGGGAGGCCCTGGCACAGGGAAGCTGTGGCTGCCTCATCCCTGGAGTGTCCAAGGCCAGGTTGGAGCAACCTGGGATAGTGGAAGGTGTCACTGCCCATGGCAGAGGGTGGGACTGGATGATCTTTAAGGTCCCTTCCAACCCAAACCATTCTGTGAGCCTTTCTCCAGCTGGACTGGGGCTATGAGATAATGGGATATGCCATCAGTCAGCACTGCTCCAGGTGAAACCCTCAGCTCTGTGCTCCTGTAAAACCTTACTTAGGCTGTGTCTCTTTAGCACCAACAATGATAAAAATGGTTCTCCTCCTAGATAGCAGAAATATTCATTTGTGTACTGGCTCTGGGCATGTAATTTAAGCCATTCTGGGGCTGGAATCTAACTGGCACAAACCTAGTAGAAAATCTGTGGGTTTGAGTCAGAACACAGAGTTTCTCAGAGGATTTTCTTGGTTTATTTCCTCTTTTGGAAAGACCCTACCTAGTGAATTGGCTTTACATTCAAAAATAGGATGGAACATATATAGGAGTGGGAGAGAGGTGAGAGCTATATGCCTTGGAGAGGGGCAGAGAGAAAAACATTGAGGAAAACATTTCTCCTGAGCTTCCTTCCCTGACAACTGGTGGGAATTTTGAGAGAAGGGCAAAGTTAAGAGGACTCAGAAGTCAAGAGGAGCTGCTGAGTGCTCAGCACATTTGCAAATCAGTTCAACCTGCTGAAGTGCTTAAGCAGAGACTTTGGCATCTAACTGGGAGGAGAGACTGGCTGGTACCTGCAGCCAGGCTGGACAAGCCCTGTTGTCACCAGGATCCGAGCGTCTCCGCGCTGTGTCACTTCATTTCACTGTGACAGCATGAGGCTTTTGAAGCCCAAAGGATTCACCCTCCCCCTCTGCAAGGCATCCCACTTCACCCCAATCTTATCTTGGCTGTAGGAGCCCTGCACAGCAGAGCTGCCTCTGGACTCTGTCAGCCGTGCTCCATGTGTGCACTTTTCCTAGGAAAGTGCCCCACTCCTGGCTGGAGCCTTCCCAGCCTCCCCCAGAGCTTGGCACTGACCTCGTGAGCATCATGTTTCAAGCTTATTAATTTTCCCTGATATTTTATTGTAACTAAACTGAAACACTGGGTATCAGAAATCCTAGCACTCAGCATGTTTTGCAAATTATGAGCTGTGTCTGAGACGTTCCCTCTGCTTGCAGTTGACATGCACCACCTTCAAGGATGGGGCACCTGCACGCAGGAAGAGCGTGGACTTTATTAGAAATAAGAAAAAAGGTGTTGGTGGGAAAAATATAAAGACTCAGCTTTTATCTGTTCCAGACACGGGGGTTTGCACTGTTTTTCATGGACTTTTTAATAATCCTGGGAGGTCAAGACCTCCGTTTTATATCCTGTCTACAAGCCAGCACCTCTACCAAAAATAGTGTCCCCAAAGCATATCGGGATATCACTTCAGAACTGACTCAGAGGGAAGAGTGCCAGCAACTGATTTAGCTGCACTGCTTTTGATAGCACCCTGGATTTTCCTTGGAGATGCCCCAGACATGTACTGACCAGCCTTAACCTTGTTTACTTTATGAGGTCTGAGAAGCCCACAGCCTGACATGCCCTGGCTACCCAGTAGGATATGTTTAGTGTCAAGTCCAGCAGCACATTCCCAGAAAACTTGGTATTAATTCACATGCTCATAGTCAAGGAATTATTTAACATAACAGAGCAACAAAGTAATTGCTGCACATTTGCCTAAATTGGTAAGCAAGGTCTTTTAAAGTTAATATAACCCTCTCTGCATGTTCCTGTGTCCTAATTTGAGACCAGTCCTCTTTCCAAAAAGGTCATCTTTGTGTATGCCCACTGTTATTTTTCTTTCTATGCTTGCTTTTGGTAATATAATGATAGAAATAAGTGATTTCTCCCAGTTTTAGCTGGCCTGTGGCAGCTGTTATCTGAAATTAATCTTACAAAATATTGTGGGTAGCAATTATGTGCCAGGTTTATTTAGTAAAGCTCCCAGAGGTCCACAGGACGAGGAGTCTCAAGTAAGAGGCAGTTGTCTCCGTCATGCAAATTTGGGGAATGAATTAATCAAGTGAAAGGTCAGCTGTTCCTGTTATCTATCTTGCCTATCAGTGCTGATCATCACACTTTCTGTGAGCTATTGAACAAGTCTAGACTGTGCTGGTAACAGAAACTTGCTTTCTTCAGTCCTATAGATGCAGATTTTCTTTCGAAATGCTGCCCAGCTGCTGAGTCTTGCAGAGCCTAGTAAACCAGAGAAAAGAGATCATAGATGTGCATCTGAAAAACAAAGGCTCCTCTCCAGCCCATCTGATGTGGGTGTTGCAGCTCATGCTGTCAGTTCTCCTCCATTATTAGTAGGCAGAGGGTGTGAGCTCCTCTCTGAGTGTTGTCTGTCACCCCAGATACTGGGGAGACCCTTCCAGATAACAGAGGCTTCATTCTTCCCTCTCTGGAGAGGTCTGTGCTGACAACAAAAGGCTCAGAGGCAGAAGTGTCGGAGATGGACGGGTTTGGGAACTGACAGCCAGCTGTTGGCCAAGTGAAACCTCCTCCTTTTCTCCCCTTGTTAGGAAAATATTCCTCTGGCTGTGGGCAGCTATCTCAGGGCACTGGAGAAGACCCTCTGCAGAAGGTGCTGGCAGAGGGGTGGCCCTAGTGCCAGGTGTCCCCTTCCCTTGGCAAGGGCTCGGAGGTCGAGGCAGGCTGGAGCAGGGAGAAGAAAGGCATGGGGAATGCATTCCCCTCTTGGCTTTGGGTCTGCACCATGTGCTCTTGTGCAGGGAGAGCTGCTGGGAAGATCTCCTCCCTCAGAGGTCATTCAAGCAGCCAGATAAACTGCACTGCCCAGGATGTGAAGAAAGATTTAGGATTTATGAACATTCTCGAGAGCCAAATCAAACATATTTGTTTGGTGGTGTGTTATTTGTCAAAATGACATCATTCTTCGTGCTGATAAACAAGGGAATTCTGACTGCACCCTGGCCTGAAAATGCCACACGTTGGGTTCAACGTGTGCTGTGGGCAGTGAGGAGCTGCAAGGAGCAGTGGGGGGACTTTAATCCTTCTGCTGAGCCCGTGGCACCACAGGCACACAGACTGGCTCACTGCTCCTGTGTGCACACAGAAATGGTCCCGCTGATTATCCCTGAAACACTCAGACTAATTCACGGGTAGGCGGTGCTTCTGTGGGCAGGACGTTTTGGGAGGCTCAGCGTCCTGCCACACTGCTGCAGCAGGAGCCAGGCTTGGGGATGGGGCTCGGGGGATGCAGAGAGGGGCTGAAGTGTCCTTGCCATGAGGGCAAGGGCTGGGATGGAGAGGGATCAGCAGCACTCCAGGCACGGAGCATCAGGAAACGCAGCATCCTCGTGCCTCCAAAGAGACCAAAGAGACCTCCTGTGAATCCCAGCACGGCCTGGGGGCCTGTGGCAAGGTCTGGGGTGCCCTGGCTCTTGTGGAGAGGCTGGGCTGGGCTGTGGATGCCTTCTTGTAGCCCAGGAGAGGAGGAGAGGCTGCTCTGCTCCTCGCAGAGCACGTGTGTGCGAGCCGTGGTGTGACAAACCTGCTCTCTCCGAACTGCAGCCTGTGGGTTTTCTGCTATACTAAGCATTACAGCAGTGAAGGCAGTTAAAGTCAGCAGCATGAAAATTAACATTTAAAAAGATACTCCATATTCCTTAGCAAAGCACTGCTATCCAAAACTCTCTGTGTGGGCTTGGGTATGAGAGGGAGAAAAAAAGATTATAATAAAAAATAGACTGCAGGCATAGAGTGAACAGTTGCCGTGACCTTGCCTTTTGTATGCCATTACACAATTCAATGGCAGTCCACTCAAACCTTGCTCTCGATCAATATCCTATTAAAGCAGCACAAAAAGTCTCTATAAACTTAGTGGTTAGCTATGTTTATAAATGGAACTCAGCATAATTAGATGGTCAATAGCAGGCTGTACTTGTAATTTTAAAATGAACATCACACATTTCATATCTGTTGTATTCGGCGAAACCTCTTTGGATCTAATGATACAGTGTGGAGGAAACAAAGGCCTTGCAAAAAAAAACCCACCCAGCTCCCCTTTCCTCCCAGCAGCAGCAGCAGCACAGTGTGTTTCCCTTTGTTTATGGAGTCACAACACAGGAAAAAGTTTATTAGTCAAATGTCATGTTTCTCGCATTTAACCTTAAACACATTATCACTTCACGGCAGTGTTACACGTGTAATCATCTTAGTCACATCCCAGCCCCTCTGTAAAAATAAATACACACAAATGGGGAAAAAAAAAAGAGACTAAATATTAATATGGCTTAAATAAAGTGCCATATTCCAATGGAGACAAATGCCAGCCTGGCTGGTTTTATTTAGTGGGTTTCCTGTTCTGTAATTCAGTAATTTTTTCAAAATAAATACTGTAATTGGCTTAAATCATAGGGCTTTTTCTTAATTTCTCCATTATTTTTCTTGACATTTCGGGTGAGGAGCTGAGCTGGAGGGATCAGGCTGGGAGCAGGGTGATGCTGCCCTGCATCCCAGGAGTAGAAAAGCGTTAGGCAGAGGCACCCACCTTCCTCCCCCTCCTCCTCTGATTGGGCAAACCAGCTCCCCCTGCCCCTCTGAGTGTGTCCCAGCTGCACAGGGAATTTTCCTGATGCCAGCAGCTGAAATGGGGGCTCAAGCTGGGTGTGGGGGAAAAGGGATCCTTCCCTCTCACCTCCTTCCAGCTCACAGCCCTGGGTCAGGTGGCATCTTGATGCCAGCACCGAGGTGGAGATTTTTGCTTTGACTCACAGTTGCAGTTTCTGACATCCTTCCTCGTTTGGGGGAAGTTCCTGAGCTGTCAGGAGGTCACTTTGCTGCAGAGCATTTCTTACAGGGTGAAGGGTGTGTTTTAGATGTCATTGCCTGGAGTTTTTGAGGCTGCAGCTCCCACTGCGCTGCTCCACGTGGGGCTGGAACGTGTTCCTGGGGTGTAGGAACAGGGGTAGGGGGGTTGTGTGGTGGATTTTCATATGCTGCAATGAGGTTTAGACTTAAGTTTTTTAGTTTAGACAGAGGTTTTTTAGTTTAGACAGAGTTTTCCCACAGTTTGCACCCTCTGATCCCTTTGCTTACTCTGCAGAGGTGCTGCCTTTGCTGGGAACCATAGAATCAGAGAATGCTTTGGGTTGGAAGGGACCTCAAAGCCCATCTCATTCCAGCAGGGACACCTTCCACTATCCCAGGTTGCTCCAGCCTGGCCTTGGACACTTCCAGGGATGAGGCAGCCACAACTCCAGCATGTTGTTATGATTTATGGCAGTAAATGGAATAACTGCAAACTACAAATAGGCTTTGGTGGAAGACAGGCAGTGTCAGGAAGGCAGGAGAAGGGATTGTGGAACAGCTCAGCCCTGTGCAACCTTTGCCACAGCACTTCTGGGGCCAGAGACCTTGAGCTGGTGGTGGCAGGGTGGTGGCTCCTGTGCCACTGGGTTCAGGTAGTGGCCCCCACAGCCCAGCCAGGCACTTTACCCTCTGCTGGTGTCTCTTACAGGTGAGTTCTGTTCTTTAACCCTCTGGTTTCAAACTGGCATTTGAGTGTGGTGAGGTGGTTTTGGCCAGTGACCAGCAGAGCACCCTTGGTGTTTGCTGCCCAGGCATCACCCCCTGTGGGATCAGCCCTTTCTGCTTTGCACTGAGTTTACACAGCATCAGCAGTACCCTGTTCCTACCCTGCCCCTGCTCTGGACACATTTCCTATAGGGCCAGCTCGAGAAATACCCAGGATTTAGGGAAAGGGTAATAAACACAGCAGGGAAAAGAAAGAAAGAAAGGGTTACCCACATACCAGTTTTTCTTCCTTATCTCCTTGGAATAAAACTGTTTCATAAATCTGGCAATGTCCAGGAAATTCATTGTGCCTCAGAAAGAAACTGTGCTTTAATTTAGTGCTTGCCTTTTTGTGTTCCTCTTTGGAAAACTGTGTGCTTAACCTGTAAGTTGGGCTTTGGGAGGCAGAGGGTGCAGGGGAATCGCTCAGGAAAGGGTTTGCAGAGCACAAATCTGTTTGGCAAGGAAGTTGCTGAAAACTGTGGAGTAGATGCTGCAGAGAGTACCTTTATGATTGATTTCCATTCAAGTCAGACTGACTGCAGTGTGGTCATTTTTCTAACCCATAACTGCACACACTGCAGCAGTCTGCTATCTGCAGGGTGTCTGAATTATAGCAGTCCATGTCCCTGTTACCTTTTACACAAATTACTTACACCAGTTTCTTTTTCCATGCAAATTCATCAGTTTTACAGCCTCTTGTAGCTGCTGTCAGGAAACTGTTGCAGAAAGCACAAATTGATAAAATGAGTTAATTTTACTGTGCTTAATTTTTCTTTCCCTCTGTTAACACACCCTCTCATATACCCAGCGTGCAGGAAGCACATGATAGTTAAGAGAAGATAACAAAGGATTTGAGTGTTCATGTCATAAATTGCTTCCCAACTTAATTCCTTTTAATGATCATTCCAGATTTTCTCAAGTTTTAATGGCGCTGTGCATTTTCCGTCCCCGGCTTTTAAAGTCCGTGGATATCCAGGCTGTTCCCTTTCTGTCTCAATGACGTTCTTAAAAGATCCTTGCCAAACAACAACTAATTGTCTTGTGGGGATGATGAGGCAGCTGCAAAGCTACATTATTCCTCTGTCAAATCTGACATTGTGAGCTCCTTAAGACTTGGGGTGAAATACTGGCCCCGTTACAGTCAGTGGCAGCACTCCCAGCCCAGACATGTTAGCTGGGTGATAGGAGCTATCCTGTCTTCATTTCCTCACTCCTTCCCCGTTGGACTGAAAGATTTTTTTCATGTTTGAAAATGGGCCAGATTCTCAGACCAAAGATTAAACTTGGCTCAGCATCCCTGTGTGGCACTGAGACTGCTTCGCCTTTGTGGCTGTGAATCAGGGCTCTCAGACAATACAGCCCAGGCCAAGCTGGTGCGTTTTATTGTGCAGGACGTCCTTTTTCAGATGGCTCTGAAATGTGAGAGAAACTCATGATCTGTAATTGTCAGCCCCTGAAGTTGTATTGTCCTGTAAATAGCACTGGAACAGCCACAGTGGGCATGGTACCCTTCACTGTATTAGCGGCATTTCAGCATGAAATCCATCCTCTGCTGCCTGCAACGTTAAGCTGCTCTGTCTCTTGTCTGTTCCCAGAAGAATACAGCACATGGAGTTCATGGCTTGTGCCTGCAGATTCCAGGGTGTGTAGGAGTCTGTGGTGTTTAGTGTGAAACCAAAGATCCAGGACAGGGAAATTGCAGGGGTTCGTACCGCTTGCAATAAAAATTTCAGTCCTGGATAAGGTGATGAGGGGAAGAGTGGAAGCTCACTGCTGGGATGAAACTTTTTGGGGAGTCATATGTCTCTAGCTCTGGTGTTGCTGGAGGAGAGGCAAGAGGAAAGTTCAGAAAAGCCTAGGCAGAAAAGAACTCAAGTTTCTCACCTGCTTTTTTAACCTCTGTGCTTGTGGCCGTACATCACAGGTACCCCAGAGGTCCTGAGGTGTGTATTTCCCTGCCCATGCTGCTTATAGACCCTGCCAAGCACTCCTCAGGGGTGATGCAGCCTATCTGTAACCATTGTAACCATGCCAATAGACACAACGTGGTCCTAAAAGCAACGAGTTTCATTAAATGTTAGCATGACATTAATAGAATAGCAGCGCTTAGAGGAAGTCATGCCATAATTGTTTAATTTTAAAAAATAATAGTAATATCTTTGGAGGAATGTAAGAGAGAGGCTGTGTCATGGAACATTGTATTTTTGATAAAATTTCCATCTTCTTGATTGCAATGCCAGGTACCATTAGCATTTCCTCATTTCCACATCCCACCTGTTCCCATCGTGAAACTAAACACACTCATGAGGAAGAAGAAAGTGATTTTGAAGTGCAATTCATGCCATATTCACATGACTTACTGACTGCAATCTCTTTTTGTTTCCCCAGCACCGATAGCTGCAGGAACAGGCCCTAATTTCTCCCTCTCAGATTTGGAAAGTTCTTCATACTACAGCATGAGCCCAGGAGCAATGAGGAGGTCTTTACCTAGCACATCCTCTACCAGGTAATTTAATCTCTGCCTACTACCAGGTTCCTTGGAAACCCAGGCCAGCATCATTACTCATCTGGGAAAGTAACCATTAAATTCTCTGACAAGCTGTTTGGGGGCCTCACGATGTGGAGCTGTTTCAGATTCACAGAGCTGAATGTTCAGCTGGATTGCAGTAAAGTCCTTTTTGTGTCTACAAGCCTCAAAGAAAAACTGCTGCGTGGACTTGTGTAGCTCCTGGTTGTATTTCAGGAGAAGTTCCACTGGAATTGTTGAGTTTCAGCTTGTGGCAGAAGAGAATTTGGAGCTTAATGAGATGTGAGCAAAGTCTTAAGATAGACTTAGATGTATTCTGTATTGTAAAAAGTGTTACCTGTGAGACTAACACTGTTTTAGGACTTTGGTCTATAAAGCATTTAGTTTTCATAAAACATTTAGAAGTTTGTGACTCAGCCTTTGGAAAACTGAATTGCTAATGCAGATGACTGCCCCATCTGATTTTGATTTCAGCTGAGATGCCAACTATCAAACAAGGATATTTTTTATTTTTTACCTTTCACTTTAATCATCCATGAGATTAGATTTATAAACAAGCTCAGTCACTCGAGTAGTCTTGAACACTATTAAGGAACCAGATTGATTTTTTTTTCCCCCACAGCCAAAATAGATCACTTATTTCAAAGACATGACAAGAAAGTCTAACTCCAGCCCAATGTTTTTATCTCAGCCTGCAGTGCCACCAGCTTTGCAGCGAGCAAGTGCACGTGTGAAAAATCTCTGTAGTTTGAATATAGCTGTTGTTTTTATTTTAAAAATAATAATCTTTAACAAGAGGCTCTTAGCAGTAACTTCTTACATTTTACAGTGATTGGAAGAACATTCTGTCTTGCACTTAGTGTGCACATTATGAAGCTCAGTGACTACAATTCCCATTACACATCAATTAAAAACTTTGTGCTGTTTCTTTCTTGCCTGTAAACTGTGTAGCCTACAGCACTCATCATTAGCACCATTCTCAGGTAGAATTTACTGGTGACTCCAGAAGCAAAAGTGAGGTTATTAATGTTACTTAAGAGCTCAGTTGTTGCTCTTCTATTCTTCTGCAAATAGCTACCACTGATAAGGAGCTAATTATAAACAGCATGGGTAGTTAATAACTTGGTAATATGTTTGTTTTCCTCTCATTAGGCTGTTCCCAGTCAGAAAAAAAAAAAATTCTTTAAATACACAGACTCAGCAGAATTATCAGGCGGTAATTATATTGTATGCACACAATTTCCCCTATTGACACATAACAATTCTCTAAATTAAGGAATGGCCAAACCTGCATTCCACACATACCATAAGACTTATTCTTCCTGTTTCTCACCAACTGGTTTTGCACACTCGCCAGCTCCTACCTGTACAGAGCTTCGGGTGGGGAGGCTGCAAGCTCTAAACCCATAGGAATTGCAGTGGAAGGTTTTATGTCTGTTAAATATGTTCCCCCTGCACAGAGGAGCCTGTTCTTGAATGCCTTAAGTCTTAATAGAATACAGATTTGGGGGGAAAAAAAAAAGTGAGCTGGCCCAGCCTTGGAAAAGTACTTAGAAGAGAAATTCTCAGTAAGGTCCCCACGCAGTCTGTGCAAGTCATTATGGAAAACAGAGCCAAGCTGAGTGTCTTTGGCTCTGGGATCCTCTCCCTGCAGAACTGCTGGAGCCAGTGGCCACCAGAGACCACTCAAAGGGCTCTTCTGTGTCCTGAGCCTCTGGTGAGGGAGGTGTGATCTATCACAGGGGGATTCTTTAATGCTGACACTGGCCAGAGATACCCATTGGGGACTTTCTGTGTGTGCTGGCACAGCTGCAGAGTCAAATGCTTCTTCTTGTAGGATAACGTGAACATTTGAACCAAGAATGGATTCTTCCATCATTCACTTGCCTGCGTTTCTTCTTGTGGGACTTAAGTCTGGGCTAATTGAAAAGATTGAAAATAAAAGTTGGAACTGATCAAGAATTTGCTTTCAGAATTAGCCGTGAAAAAATCTGGCGGTGAAAATAAGTCTCATGTGTCATCACCGCATTCATTCAAACTGCAAGGATCATGCAATGCAAGTGAAATTCTTGCCTTTTTATTGACCTCTGTGTGCTTTGAAAAATGTCCTACTTTGGGATCTGTGAAAGCCTAAAAGTCAGACTAACTTCTGGTCAAACTGGTGTGTGTTTAGGAGTTTGTCCTGTGAAAGGCTGTTTCGTATCTCACCAAAGCGCCCTAAGTCTGTCCTACCTTCCATAACCCAGTTACTGCCCCAACAGCTGTGCCTTGGTTCCTCTTCCCTGCCTTCATTTTGCATTTTTGCATTCTCAGCTCCACAAAACGTCTCAAGTCTGTGGAGGATGAGATGGACAGCCCTGGTGAGGAGCCGTTCTACACAAGCCAAGGGCGCTCTCCAGGCAGCGGCAGCCAGTCCAGCGGATGGCATGAAGTGGAGCCAGGTAAGCCCCGGCTCCCAGAGCCCCAGAACATCATCTCCACTTGCTCTGTTTCGTTATCAGAATTGCTGTGTTAGAGAGGTGGCCAGTTCTAGACGTCTCGTCACTTCCGAGGGACGGTCTGATGAAAATGTGGTAGTGGTTTTTATTGCTCCTGCAGCTGTGAATGTTTCTGTAGTGTGTCACTTCTGTGTTTTGGCCAAATATCTGAAGTATTTAAATAATGCAGCAGAAGATAGGCGCTCTTTTTCTGTCAAATTATCCAGATTCAGTTCTGGGGTAGCTTTTTCTAGCAAAAAGCAGTACCTGTCTGAGCTGTGCTCCATCAGTTATGCTGCTTAAATAAATATCCCTAAACTTATATAAGGTAGAAGGACTTTTCAAGCATTATGCAACATTTGAGATCACTTAGTAATGACTTTTAAGAGACTTACAGAAGGAGTTGTTTTATTAACCTGTAATGCTGTGAAGTGTGATTGGAGGCTTCATATCAAAATAGGTATCACTGGGTGTTACACTTCAGATCGTTGAGGAAGCAGCTCTTTGGCCTCTTCTCAGTTAATTTTTGTGTGTGATCTTTCCTGTTGATCATTTTTTTTGGGTTATGTTATGTTACATACTTTAATGTCCATTGATCACTTATCCTGAGATCATCTGGGTGCTTAATACTATTGGAAATATTTTTCTGGGTCAGTGCTACGTGCATAGGTGAAGTTAATGCCTCAGTGTTGCTTACTGCTAAATAATCAAGTATTTATTGCCAATAAAAATAACAGAAGTCTTATTTGTTGGAAGAAGGCGAGCAGTGCCTCCCAGGGTTTGAGAAGGTCCTCTAAAAGTGCAGAGGATCTTTTGCAATACGTTTTTTTTTTGTCTTTCTCGTTTGTCTGGATTTAAAATAGTATGGTTTTGGTTTGTTTGGGAAAAAAAAACACATGCTTATCCAGGGCACTGTGTATAATGAACTATAGAGCACAGAAAAGTAAATTCGACCTGCACAGCATTAAAATCAGTTCAGTGGGCACTTGGCCAGCCACCTATATCCTTCATCATGTAGGAAACATACCCACAGCTTTCTCTGGAGACCCTGTCAAACAGCTGTCCTTTACAGCATGCCCAGAAAGTCACCAAATTTGGGCTATTCCAGACTGGGAGGAGACTGATTCCTGTGCCTGGGAGCCCTTGGAGGATCCCCTGCCAGCTGCCCTCTCTCCTCTAATGAGGAGGAGCCAGCTTGTGGGCCCTTATTGACTGCAGATGTGGCACTTTGGCAGGAGGAGAGGGTGGACCTGCAGGCAGACAAGTGCCAGGCTCCCCGTGACTGCCTTGCCACCGCCGTCCCCAGGGCTCTGGTGTTTGCACTGAGGTGTCCTGCTCCATGGGCACCAGGGGCTGCTCCCTCCATCAGCTCCAGGCTCCAGATGATGTAAGGCAGAGCTTCACCTTGCACTAAAGCTCTGCTCACGGAGCGGCGAAAACGCGGACAAAAGCTCGGCGCCCACTGAAAGGGAGAGATCACAACCTGCTCTGCAGACACAGATGGCTGAAATCTGATGGGGTCACTGCTTCTGCATCACTGTCAGGCTGGGGGGCAGCTCCCCCCAAAGTTTGGGGTACTTGTTGTTAATGACAAATGTTCTCCATTTGCACAGCAGCCAGAGGTTGGCTATTAATCCTGCTGTCACTTCTGGTGGCTTTCCCCACGTGTGGCCATTACCTCTGGCTCTTCCAAGTCCTGGCTTGGTGGTGGCACCGAGCTGCTGAGCTGGCCAAGGGAAGTACCCAAAGCCTTACACCTCCAAAGCACCTCTGCTGCTCTTGGCACCACTGGGTGCCCATCATGAGGAAGCACAGCTGCCCGTGTTAAACTTCCTGAGGTGCTCAGCAAGAACATGTCAGACAAGAGAAGGTTCTTCTTCCTCATGACCTTCCTCACTTGTTATAGAAAAATCCCAGGTTCTGCTTAGTCTTGCCTGTAAAATGGCAGAAAATCACCTTGCAGCATCAAGGACTGTAGCCAGGTACCAACTAGATATAGCTCAGATTCACCAAGCCATCCATCACTGTCACAGCTGTGAAGGAAAAGAGCTTTATCCTGCCCACGTGGGATGCACTTCCAAGCCATCCTTGTGCTATATCCACGCAGCCCCACCCCAGTGCTTCTGCTGTGGCTTTCCAGCAGCCTGTCCTCTGAATTCATTGCCTCAGCTTCTCCGTAAAACAGGGTCACTGCAAGAGCACGGCTGACAGAGGGATTACCTGAAGAGCCACAGCTCATCCGTGGTGAAGGACAAAGCAGTGCTGAATGTCCTTCCCTGCCAGGGCAGCAGTGGTGTGTCACTGGCACGAGGTGCTCCCCCTGTGTGCACAGACATCACACCAGGCTCTGACATTAAGTGTGGCCTTCTGTGTTGGATGTGGGGGTTTCACCTCCAGAACTGTAAAATGTTTTAGAAGCCTTTAGTGGAGTGTCTGCCTAGAAAATAATTCGGTCACCTGAAAGCTGTACAAGTGATGTTAACATCCCATTTTAGCTGGGGGCTTTCCATGGCATTCCTCTCTGAGAGGGAGCTTTGGAGCCTGGACCAGTTTCTGATCCACCCTTTCCAATGTCTTTGTTTCCAGGGAAAGGCCTTGCCATTTACTTAATCTAAAATCAAAATGGTGGCACAGTTTTTAGCATAAAATAATCTCTGAGCTTCGGTGTTTTGTTTTCTTCTCGGTGAAATTCTCAGCAGAAGTTTAAAGACTAAACCCATCTTTTTGTTTGACTTGGCATTTCTTCCCTGCAGCTCATTTTGTGCTGTGTGGGATAACACAGGTATCAGCGGTGCAGAATGATGCTGTTTCAGAAGACAGGCTGAAGTTTTATCCTGTGCTGGCAGAGCAGTGCAAGCCAGGTTTCCAAACTCCATAATTAAACCCTGTCCTTTGGGTTAGTGGCCAAACAACAGGAGGAGGAAATCAGACCAAGGAAAGGAAGCTTAGACTTGTCTGTGGGATGGCTGCTCTGGCTGGGAAGGAAAGTTCAGAGAGGAGCCAGCAGCCAACCTCCCAGCCCAGTAGGATCCACACCAAAGATAATAATACATCCTTTGCCTTTATTGCCTTTGAGTAGAGTGCTTCCTCACAGGAGATTTAGATTTATGCAGAGATAGCTTCTTGGCCTATGTGTCTTGACAGGTTTATGGGAGTGAGAGGATGAATATTCTGTCTCTGTGTGTTGCATCTGCTTAATTTTGAGGTGTGCACGTGAGAAAGAGGGGAGACTCAAACACTGGAGCAGGTGTGAAGCACACGTGTGCTCGTGGCACAGGCACTGGGACAGGGTGGTAGTGAAAGGTGTGGCCTGGGACAGGCAGGGAAATGAGGTCTGTGTGAGAGGGACATGGGAGAAATGCACCTCAAAGAGCAAAATGTACAAGAGAAAGGGAAAATGAGAAGATAGCTTGAGACCGTACAGAAGGGGGAAAGAACAAATGCCAGGAATACACAGATTTGACTTCCTAGAAAGGAAATATGGAATGGAATATGTGAACTCCTCTTAGAGAAAGAGAGCACTCCAGGCAGAGGGTTATTTACCGCCAGCCGTGACTAGGCGCTCTACATCTGTCTCCATTTTTTTCTCTTGAACAAATTCCCTTTTTGGATACTTTCTTCCTGCTTTGCTTCCCTGTGATTGCCCCTTTAAGTGGTCTTTGGAGGGCAGGCTGTATGCTCAGAACATATGTGCAAACTGGCAGGAGAACAGAAGAGGACAAAACCACTCTGTGTGCTATTTAGATTAGGCAGTGGATGCTTCCCCCGTGCCTACTCCTGGGGTCCCTGCTGTGTGCAGGATACAGGCTGCACCTACTGTCCATCCACAGCCCTTCCTCTGAGCTTTTACTCACTCTGCTGAGGCACCCCGGTGTCTGTCTCGTGTGGAGACTTTGCTGGGTGCAGATCCTCCATGCTTCACACCCACCTGGGTGCAGATCCTCCTGGGTGCAGATACTCAGTGCTTCACACCCACCTGGATGCAGATCCTCAGTGCTTCACACCCACCTGGGTGCAGATCCTCCTGGGTGCAGATACTCAGTGCTTCACACCCTCCTGGATGCAGATCCTCAGTGCTTCACACCCTCCTGGATGCAGATCCTCAGTGCTTCACACCCTCCTGGATGCAGATCCTCCATGCTTCACACCCTCCTGGGTGCAGATCCTCCTGGGTGCAGATCCTCTGTGCTTTGCCCACCTGGGTGCAGATCCTCAGTGCTTCACACCCACCTGGATGCATCCTGTGCTTTGCCCACCAGCAGCAGGACCTTTCCATTTGTGGCATTTCAGACCAGCAGTGAGGAGCACAGGACTCAGCCTCGTGGTTTTTCACCCCCAGATACTTCCTGTGACCAAGGGTGCAGCACTCTCCTTGTACATCAGATGTGACAGCCAGAGCAAAGCCCAGCATTAATCCCATGTTCCTTGTGCTGTACTCCTTGAGTCTCACATCCATTTACCTGCACTAGAAGGCTCCTGGGGAGCTCTCCGACCTAAAAAGGCTGAAGTCTGCCAGAAAAGATGAATTTCCTTTCACAACAGGAAGGCTTAGGAAGTAAAACAAAGCAGACATGTAGTAAATTACTTCTGCTTTTCAAATACCTTTTGCGGTATCCTCCTTACCATTACTTTATCTCAGCACTTTCAGTACATAACTCTTGTTAACTGAGAAGAAGGGCAAGAGAGGATAAAGATGATGTTAGTGAGAAAATAAGGCAACATCACACTGGCTTTGAACTCCTGCACAAAGCTGGCCCGTGTTCAGTCCTGTGGCAGCTCTGCTTGTAATGGGGGTAAGCCATAATTACAGGTATATGTTTTTTAATTCCATAATAAGCAAGGATTGAGTTAATGTATATCTGTATTCCACTTATGCATTTTTCTAATGCATTTTCTTGATCCAGGCCAGCAGTAATGTTCACATTGTGCTCCCTCAGTCATTTTGTGAAGCATATGGATGGTATTTGCCAAGTTTGCTTCCATTGTGTTTCTACAGCGTGGCGTGGAAAGAAATGTTTAAGATGCAAATTCAGAGAATCCTGTTGGTTCCTTTACTTAGATCTTCTACTTGTTTCTTTACTTAGATCTTCTACTTCATTCTCAGATCTTCTATTTCCACATTACCATGTTTAATCCCTAGAGGACAGCAATCCCAGCAAAGGCATGTGTTTGTTCTTGCACTTCTTGAGGTATCTGAAGGGACAAACAGCTCTGCATTGGTTGTGGTCTTGACCAGCTTGGTTTGCACCATGGCTGGAGCTCTGTGGTCCTTCTTGCACTGACAGACTGGCAGGGCTGCTCGTGTCATGGTCTTCCCTTGCCCCATCCCACCCTGGATGTCCTGCTCCCTCCACGCTGTGCTGGGCCTTTGTGTGTCCTCACCTTGAAAATCCCAGGAGCCCAACGAGACCTTCAGTGCAGAAACCTTTAGGAATTAGTAATACCTCTTGTGCTGCATGGCTCACAGACATATCCACAGTTCCAGGGGCTTATGAAGTTGGTAATTTTATATGAACCTGCAGAAAGCTCGAGAGCTCCCCGTTAGCCTGCTGGATCCATCTGTGGTGGTAACGATGCTGTTAAAGTCAGCCTCATGATTGCTCATCAAACCACCCCAGCTACTGCTGCTTGTTCTCATGCCACCATCTATGGGACTGTCTGAAAACAGTTTCTGAGGAATTTCTATGCAACTGAGGAGCTGAGATCTTATTCTGGAGTATTTCCCTTGCAGTGTCAGTGACCCCTAACTTAATGGTGTCGTGCCTCTCCCCATGTCTGGTTATGGAACAACCACATGCAGGCAGCCAGTCCAAAACTTGTTTCAATAATGCTTTTCTTAAATCTGGCATGGGCTTTGTCCTCAGCATGCGAGAAAACGTCTCCATATTTACTGAGAAACTTTTATTTATGCCATATGCATCAGAAAAGCTCATTCAGGCATAGTTCAGATGAAGACGAGAGTTTGTTTTCAAAGCCTGTTTGGAATTATATCTTGGAAATTCGAGAGAAAGTGGTATAAGGGAGATCCTTAGATCGTGTTCTTTATGCCCCAAACAGAGCTGTTGCCTGGCACTGCCTGGAAGATAAAATATGTGTGGTGTGTCCCAGCATCAGTGATGCAGAGTGTGTCTGAGCTGTCCTCAGGCAAAAGGTCTGTGGGCTCATCAAAGGCCTTGACGTCGTGCACCAACTCAGAGCCCAGAGAAGTTTTCAGTGATTGTGCTACATTACTGCCAATGATTCAAGGCACTGACTGCAGAAAATATGATGAAAAACATGAGAACCATGCATTATACAAAATAAGGAATAGAAAAATAATCCCTTTTCACTGGGAAAATATTCAACTTCAGACCTGAAGTATTCAATGTCAAATAATTCTCTGGCACTACTTTTCAGTGGCTTGCTGCAGTGGGCAGTTTTCACTGGGTCATAACTAGACACTGGAATTTCATGATCTTTATTAATTTCCTTGAGCAGAACTTTTTGGATACTCATAAGCCTACGGAAGAAAGACAAAGCCTAGGTAACGTCTCTTTTCCTCAGACCAGAGGAGGTCTACATCCAGGATCCCTGCCAATTGTATTTACTCAGTATTTCCCAGATGTGACATTGGATTGCCCTCCAGTTCTCAGTGTGTGAGGTCAGACAGCCCCAGAGCTGTTGTGCCTGTACCTGCCTCGTGCAGCAGCTTCATTACACACCTCAGCACATCTCCCAGCAGGCACCAGTGCCATTTTTTCCTCCATTGAACTTAATATCTTAAGACAGTGGGAATATTTCACACAGAGTGGTTCAGGTTGGAAGGGACAACAGTGGGGTCATCTGATATCTGGTCCCACCTCCCTGCTCCAGCAGGGTGATCCCACAGCAGAGGGCACAGTCTTGAATATCTCCAGTGAGGGAGACTCCACATCCTCTCCGGGCAACCTGCTCAGAACAGAAGTTGTTCCTCATGTTCAGGAGGAACTTCATTCGTTAACACGGAATTCAGCAAGGCCCCACGTGCATGCAGCCACCTAAAGAGCTGGCTCCAAGTGACCAGGTAGATGCTTGAAGTGAAAGGTATGATGGGAACACGCTTCAAGGAGCTCCAGCAGCTGTAGGATACGGAGCTTTCCTTAAATGTCTTTTTTTTTTTTCATGGAGTCCATGTGTTGCCATATCCCTGCTCTCTGCATTACAGTATCCCATCAAAACACAAGCTGCCCAGTGGTTTTCAAGAACATAAGATTTTTCTTTTCTTCTAAGAGCAATAACACTTATCAACTTTTACTGAAATACCATATCAGCTCCTTGTCACTGGCAGTCTACAGTTCCTGCCGCTAAAAGTTTAATGCATTTACAGGAGCACTTAGGCATCAAGACTTTGATATCACAATCTGTTAGTCACAGGTGCTACATGATAGGTTTGTGTTAGCACATTATAGATCTTTTATCAGATACTGCACAAAATGTGTGTGTTTCTCTGCCAGGCAATCAGAATCAGGCTGCTGCATAGCTGATGAGTTACTCACCAATATAAGTTGTTGTTTATTTTAAACAGAACTTTCCCAGAACTGCACCTTAATGGATAAGTTAAACCCTAATTGGACAAGGCCAGTGAAGACCAGGAACTTAATGGAGCCAGGGAAAGTGCAGCAGGTCCATGGTGGTGGTTTGAGCATTGTCAGTCTTTTGCAGTGGCATTCATCAAGTCAAGTGATTAACATTGCTCATTTGCCATCGCAGGCAGAGTCATTTTGACAGCAAATTACCACTGGATCAATAGCTCAGCTTGTCTTTGGCAATTCATGTAGTAGCATGAGACCTGTGACAACATGCCATGCTGCTGGCAGTGCTGCCTCCAAATCATGGAGGGAAGCTGGAGCTGGGGGAAGAACTGCTCACGAGAAGTCAGTTCAGATTGAAAAGTTCTCGATGTTTTCACATCCCTCCGAGGCTCCTTTTATTTTTTTTTTCCAGACACAGGACAACACAACAGACTTGGCCTTAGGATTCAGCCTAAACTGTACTTTCCATTTTTAATAAAATTAGTAATCCCATCCAAGTGTTGAAGCACATGCCTCAGCTTTGCTGTAATCCCCTGAGGAAAACATCCCTTCAGCGTGGTCCCAGAGAAGTCAGGCGGGCGGGCAGTGTTGTGGCTTTGCTTCTTGCATCTAGTTCCAGATGTCAGGAAATGCATCATTTAAAAATGGAGATGGAGCTGTAGGAGTCCTGAGTCGAAAATGCAAGAAGAATTTTCCTGTAGTTATCAAATTAAAGCTGTTTTTGACTGGCCTGGTGCTGACATCACCCCCACGTGCTGCTCTCTCTGACCTCAGTGACTGAGTGGAGAGCAGATCTGCTGTGCACTGTCACAGCCGTGAGGTCACCTGAGGTATTCCTGTCACTACACACAGTTCACATCACCTGCATCATTTTTCAGACATACAGGAGGGATTTCATGCACAGAAAACTGTTCCCTGGCAAAGGCTGAGTGATGCCTCCCAAAGAGAACAGGACCCCTGGGATGATGGGCCTGACGTTCCTCAGATCTTCTTGGTGGCCAAGCAACATTTTGTTGCCACCCCTTGTTGATCAGAGAATCAAAGAATCACAGCTTGGTTTGGCTTGGAGGGATCCCAAAGCCCATCCAGTCCCACCCCTGCCACAGGCAGGGACACCTTCCACTATCCCAGTTTGCTCAGGGCCCCTTCCAGGGGTGGGGAGTCCTCAACCTCTGTCCAAAACAGCCCAGAAAATGCCACTTAAAGCAAAAACAGTGATGTGGCTTGGGCTTCACTTTTGACACCAAGTGAAAACTGCCACCTTTCTTGGCATTGAGACAAAAGCAGACACTTTCTTTGGACAGGTGAGCTCTGAAAAACACAATCTGCTCTGGTTCACTATGGCTGTGCATTTCTTGCTGGCCTGGGGTCTGTCAAACCTGAATCTTTCTGAGCTCCAGACAGGTCTCCTCTAACTCAGAGATCCTTGAAGATCATCTGCTAGTGCAGCATGGGGCTGTTTAGTTGCAAAATGGCATTAAACACATTAAAAGTAGTGTACCTGTCTTCCAAAAATTGAACTAGTCTTCGTTTTTGCTTCTGGGACCAATTCAGGATGTTGACTTGGATCTATAAACTCTCCTATAGATTAGATCTTGGTTGGGAAATGGACTACATTCCTTTCATGTGCTGTCTTAGCAGTTGAGATCAGCAGACTTGCTTTTTCTAATGTGTTTGGGAAGCAGAAGCAATATTTTATCTCCTGTGGTATGCTGCTGGTATAGAAATGTTCAGGCTTATTAATTCTTCAGGACACAGGAAAGTCTTCATCACCTGTGTAGGCAGTCATGGGAAAGGACCCACTGCAAAGACTCCATTGAACTCTTTTTTTTTTTTTTAATTTCTTTTTTTTGGAGGCAGCTGGAAAATATTAGTAATCTTCAGAGCCAATATACAGTACATATTGAGAGCCAGTAAATGATGCATATTATTGCAAATTCCTGTGCACTTCTGCATTTTATAAAACAGATAACTAAAATACTCACCTAGCCAGATTGGTTCCCCCAGGGACACACATTTCCAAGCAGAGGACAAACCAAAAACACAGAACAGAACACAAATTAGCCAAATAGAATGGCTAAGTGTTTGAAACAAATGGTTTTAAGATCACTGAGTAAGGAGCATGACCTCCTTTTGCATCAGTCAAGGCAACTGTGAAACTTTGTGAAAGAAGCTCACCACAAAACAGATGCTGGGCTATCTTAGGTAAATAAATTACAAAAAAATAATAATAACCCCCCCTACACTTTTTACAAAGCACAGCTGTGTAAATATTGCATGAGACAGGGGAGAGGAGGAGAGATGTAACATACACCCTTTTTTTGTGCAGAAGTTCTGCTCTGGGCACTGTTTATTAACATTCCCAGTACAACCATCACTCCAGTGCCTAGCACACAGTGCAGCTACTGTGCTCCCTGCACATGTTTGATCTTGGCTTTAGAGGAGAAAACAGGCTTCATTTTAAAGGAAACATTTGCACCCAAAGATAAAAGGTGCAAGGAGAGGTGTCAGGAGACAGAGGGAATTACAGAATCACAGAATGGTTTGGGTTGGAAGGGACCTTAAAAAGCTCATCCCATGGGCAGGGACACCTTCCACTATCCCAGGCTGCTCCAAGCCCCATCTGACCTGGCCTTGGACACTTCCAGAAGATGGTTCCAGGACCAGGCACAGGAAAAAGACCATATCTCATCTTCTTCCATTCTCTTTCCCACATCTTCTGCCACACTGACTTTGGATGTGCCACTGCTTCCACGCCAGGTGAGGAGCAATTCTCCTTAATTTCTCTGAGCTGGATGCCTCCCTGCAATCTTCCTGCTTCTCAGCTGCCAGGTACAGCACATTCCAGCCTACAAAAACTGGCATCTGCCCACTGAGAGGAACAAATGGCTCTTCTCAGCTAGACCAAAGGCTCGCCTGGACAGGCAGTTTGCTGCCTCTGACAAGAGCTGCTGATGGACACTTAGGGAAGGATAACAGCAGCAGGAGAGGCATCCAGTGATGCTTTTCAGAGAAAGCCTCATGGACTTGGGCAAGCAAACAGCTTGGTTTCCTGAGCCAGAGTTCTGTTCACATCTTTGTGTTTCAGTGCCTTCAGTGAGCTTTCCTTTCAGAGATGTGCTTTTAACCCATTCTTTCTTTTGGCTCCACAACATCCCATGGCAGAGAGCTCCAGTTTTACTCAGTGCTGCACGAGGAAGAACCACTTCTTTTGTCTGTTGCCTGATCATTTTGCTGGATGCTTCTTAGTGGTTTTCCTTTTCACTGCCAGAAGTAGTGAATAAATCATTCCCCAGTTACTTTCTTCACTTTCCTTCAAGTTAAGTGCTGCCCCAACACTTTGACCGCAGCAGTCAGCAGGCACAGGGAAGCACAGGAATCCATCTAGCAGCCTGTTAGCTCAGGTAACAATCTGGCTGAGTGGCTGCAGAGCCATCCTACACCTGCAGGAATGTCTGTGTGCTGTTCACCCAAAGTGGGTGCTCTGTACTTCCACCCCAGAGCTCACGGTGTGAGTGCAGTGAACCCCAGAGAGCCTAAAGAAGGGATGATGTTTAAGTTCTTTTCCATTTCCAGCTCCAAAGAAACTTAGATCTCAGCAGTGTCTTCATCTAGCTGGATACAGCTCTGTTCTGGTGCCATCTTGCTCAGGGAAGAGCAGGAGCTCCACCACATCCTCCAGCTCTGCTTGTCCACACCACTCCAGCACAGCCCCACTGACATCATCCTTTCTGCTCTTCCCTTACATCAATGCTCACTGCTATTTTTAGTGTGATATACACCAAAAAGCATAACATCAGAGATCCTCTTGCTAAAATTAGCTGGAAAATTATAGGCTGTTTTACTGTTTTGTGCACAGTCTTCATTTGCCTCAATAGGATTTCAGTGCAGATCTTTGAACTCCCCAAAAGCCAGCCAAGCTAGGTGCTATCTGCAGTCCCTCAGAGCATCACTCTGGAAAAACTGGGACTGTTTTATCTCAGCAAGGGCTGGAGGCAAAGTCTTGGGTTCCACTTATAGGAGGGAAACACTTTTATTAAGAAAAAAAAATAGATTTACAATCAACGAGATTCGAAGAATAGAAATGTATGGATTATCTCCCTTTGCATTTAGTGTTTTATTGCAGCAGCCCACGTTTGTCTCCAGGACTATTATCCATGATGCAGCACACTAATGCACTACCTTGCTCTGAACAGGAGAAAGCACTTTGGATGTAGTCCAGATTTAACCCTGTCTTAGGGCTTGCTTCTACTTTTAACCGAAACGACAGCAAATGGAATTAAAGCATCATCCTGACTCTTCCTCATGCCAACCCTGAGAGTGAGGTGCAGCTTTGAGACAGGGGAGTGATGCTCATTCCCACTTGGTTTAGGACTCCTCTGCCCTTCCAGCCCTTCCAACCCACCTCTGTTCTCCAGCCCTGAGTGAAACCCCCCGGCCACACTTGGCCCAAATGTGCTCTGCAAGGAGCTGCTCCTGGCTGTCAAAGGGAAGCTTCAACATCTGACATCAGATTGATCCCTGAAAAGACCCCTGTCAGCCAGGCAGAATTGCAAATTCTGGCTGTTTGGAGGTTTTAAAAATTAAAAGATTCCCCCAAACAGCTGTATTTCTTATGCAAATCCCTCGCCAAATGGTACCTTGTAAGTATTAAAGAAATTGTTTGTACTCTGTTAAAAAATTATCATCTAGAAACCCATTAATTTAGGGGGGGGGAAGATTTTAAGAGGACAAAGCAGGCTTACAAACTACATTTGTCCCATGCCCTGTGAACTGTTGTGCTATTGTGATTTTACAGTGCTATTTCTCTACTTTTGCTGGATTTTTCTCCTTAATGTTATGTGGAAAACCCTGAACAAAAACTGACGCTTAATTCTGAGTAAACAGTGGCAGTGACTGAATAGAAACTTGAAGTCAAATATACAACCACCCTGGGAAAGTCAAAATCCATTGCTTTGTCCTCTCCTCCAGTTGTGTCCTCCTGAAGTGTATTATTCATAAAATTAGCGATTTGAGAAGGCATCGAAACATTATTTTTCATATTCATAGCGTCGCTTTAAAAAAAAATGGTTAAAAATCGATTTGCTGGCCTCTTGGGGAAATGCTGTAATGTTTTTGGCTGTCTCCTACTTTCTGCTGCCAGCTAAAAGTACCATCTGGCTTGTTTAGGGCCCTTTTCCATATCAGGTGCTTCCAAAATTCTCCCCAACCAGAGGATTGTTTCGTTGGGTTGCTCTGCCTGCTGAGGCATGTGTCCTGGGCTGGGAATCCTACTGCTTCTGTTCCCTGCCATCTTGCTGACAGTGGTGTGTGTATGTTTGGGCACGGATCTTGCTGCCTCTCTCCCGAGGACATTTGCATCATTGTCAGCTGCACATATTAAATTGATATGCAGGGCTCAGAAACACGTATCCCATCTTTTGTCCCTTTGTTTGTGCAATTGTTGTGGTTTTAATTCTTCTTTGACACCTGGAATATCACAAAGCTGCTGATAATCTGTTGGCTACTAAGGGAAATGACATTGATAGAAGGATAATGTGTGTCAGACTTATATCTCGATAATTGCAGACACACCCCGAACCCTCACAGCTCAGGGAATGAATATCCTAAAATCCATTATTAATTTGGAGAGTCGCATGTGGCAGTTGGCTGTGGTGTCATCCTCTCGCCTCAAGAGTCACTTGCAAGGGATTTTAAGGCAGTTTGGGGTGATTCTGCACCGCGGTGTCGATCCGTGCCTCGGACGGGGCGGTTTTGGTGCGTCCTTGCTGCCATTTCAGGCAGCCTGAGGAGCTGGGACAAAATGGGGATGATGTCCTGGCTCCTCACTGAAGGAAGGCAGCTCTCCAAGTGCCTTCTGCTGCCCAGAGGTGCCATCCCAGGGAGCTGAGAGCTGATGCTCTGGACGTGGTACCAGCTGACGGTGACGCCTCCTCCGCGGCATCCTTTGTTTTTCCAGTTTGCTGGTTTGCTTGGAAGCAGGAGCCCACCCCTGAAGGACTCCTGAGTGGATTTGAAGCTCTGTAGTTGCAAAGTCCAGGCTTGATGTGATTGTGTGGGAACAGGAAGGGTGTTTTGGAGCAGCTCCTGCCTTAAGCTGTCTTGTCCTATTTCAGAAATGATCTGTGCCATACACTGCTGACTTTTCCTGTCCATCCATTAAAAAGTGAATTATGAAGAGTGCTGAGACAAACAGATAGGAGTTTAACCTTGTTAGTAAATATCAGGTAGCTGATATATACTGCTAGAATGTTACATCACAGCCTCGCTCTTCAATATAAGTTTATGAAATTATCTTGTTACTATATAAACTGCCTTGGCTGGGTACATTCTTCCAGAGGGTTATTGTTTGCTGGATGTTGGCACAGTAGCATGACTCCAAAGAGTCAGTTCACGATGTGGTGAATTTAAAAGACTTGGGAGATGGCCATATCTATTTTTCAGCAAAGGAATGAAAGCTTTTTTTCCTTTTTTTTTCTTTTTTTTTTCCCCCTAAGGTATTAAAAGTTTCAAAACATGTGCTGAAATGAAAAGGAAATAATAACTAAAGCCTGGATGGGTAGTAGTGCCTCAGAGTACTGACTTTGTTTATTTGCTTGTTTCCCACAAAATCTTAATATTTTAAGTACAATTTAATATTTTAAATCAAATAAAAACCTGTTCTGTGAACTAGTAAGGTACTTGAACTATATCACACATTATTCATTTATTTCTGTGTGAGTGCAATAAAAATTTTACAAGCTGTAATCTTGTTCTTTTAATAGAGAGAAAACTATGCAGAATATGTTGCTTAGAGTATTAGATAAGCTGCAGTATGTTAATCAAATATTTTCGTGATATGAGGGCAGTTGAGAAAACAGTACAATTTTTGCTAATGGCACTGGTAAGTAAACGGATCTATCATTACATTGTCATGAAAAGTGACATTGAGCAGAAACACCCTGCCAATCCCTAGAAGATAAGTATTTAATGTAATTAGACAGACACTGTCTCCTTTGTTGAACGTAGCATTAATCACCCAGAGAAGTCCAACTTTATATGAAATGGCTTTTTCTGATATGTCTTTGTATTAGAAAGCTTCTCACATGGTTTTGCCACGATGATATATTTGAAGAAACGACTGCAACAGCTACATGGGTTTCCTCATGACACATTTCTTGCTGTTCTGTGTTCCATAATATTTAATTCCTTTTATTTAGCAGTGTTGCATTATACAGATGTGGCTCATTCCTAAGTGTAGAAACCTGTGTGCAATTGGAGCTGGACCTCTTTGAACCAGTGTAATGCATTCAACTTATGAAATATGAAAGCAACACAAATAGCTTCCATTATGTTCTTCAGTCCTTCCTCTGTGGTGTTAGCACAGGTTCATTGTTATGGCATAAGCAAAATGTTTCTTGCCTTAAATGCTAGTCCATAATATCACACACACACACAAAAAAAAAATTAAAAAAAAAATTAAAAAATTAAAGAAGAAAAAAAAAGAAAAATAACTTATTTTTATGAAAAATCTCATTGTTAAATGGATGAAAAATGTTGCCCCCTTCCAGAATTCATTGGCACTACATTTTTTTTTCCTCTCCTTTTTTTTTTTTCCCCCTTCTCCTCTGTTGCTTGTAATTTGTACTGTGAAACGCTGTCTGGTTATGAACTGGTATCAATTTGAGTCAGTGCACAGCTGTGTCTTCCCACCTTCTCAGTGGTGCCGAGGGCTTTGAAGGGAAAGAAAAGGGTTTAGTCAGAGATGACAGCGAACTTCACCGGGTAACAGGTGGAGGTCAAGTCGGTTTATTTGTTGGGCTGAACAGAGTGCAGAGATGAAAAATCTTTGCCATAATAAGGTTTAGGAAGAAAATGCTGACTAGTCTAAGCTTTGATTCCAGCTGACAGATCCTTTTCTAGTGTTCATTACTTGATTTCACAGTTCAGGCAATTTTAAGAGGCTTAAAATTATGTTTCTGCTCTCCTCTATAAAACTTTTCGATCACTTTCTAATTTTTGCTTTAAGTAAAGTTATAGGGACTCCCTGATATATCACTCCTGCCTGTAGACTCTTACAAAGTCAATATACCATCAAAAATGTAAGGATAAGCTTTTTTTTTTCCAGGCCCCTGCTTTTCCTGATTCTTTTAATAAATGAAGTAAAAAATCCATGTATAGGCACCGATTCGATTAGAAAATTAAAGCTTTCTAAAAACCCCCCTGAAGAGTGGATAGCAAACCAAGCAGGATGCTCGAGAAGACAGTGTTCCTGTCTGGGAATGTGGGATTTCTGTGTTAGTGAAGCCCAGAGTGCTGAGTTTCAGCCCCCCAGTGCCTGCGAGCCGCGCTCCGGCCTGAACGGGCGTCACAGCGAGGAGAATCAGAGCAGAACGTGCTGACATTGTGTGGCAGTGCTGGGAGTGGGATGACCACACACAAAGGGATTTCACTGGGCTGAGCTGCCAGGTTCAGGGTCTCTCTGAGCTCAGCCTCCTGCCCTTCCCTGTGCCAGCTGCTGGGAGGGACACGGAGGCGTTTCTCCTCTCCCACCCTTTTTCTTCCACCACCACCACCTGCTTCCTACCTGCTGGAGTGGGCAGAATAGGATTATCTTTAGCCATTTGCTAAAATCTTCCCCCTCAGACTTTCTATTACTTCTGCATTCATTCTTTGCAGGAAGAGGAAACTCACTGGTCAAACCCTTGGACACCAGAATAGTTGCATGCAGTTTCCCAGGGAGCCAGATAGCTCTAAAGCTTCCCAGTGAGTGACAGTTTCTCTCTTCTATTCTTCTCAAACATGTGTTTTACACATATACTGAAAAATGTTAATATCAATTTACAGACAGATTCTTGCTTTTTTTTTTCCTTTTTTTTTTTTTTAAAGAAAAAGATTAAAAAAACCAAATCTCCCAAAGTGTTTACACTTAGAGCACCTCAGCACACATGTCACTTTTTTACATAGGAAAAAGTGTTGGATGCTCTTATACACATAACATCATTGGGCTTTTGAAAGCTGTTAGCTCATTGTGAGTTAGTGGCAAGAACACTGGACTTGCCAGCACCAAACTGTGAAACCTTTTCTGTGTGACTGGTAGAAATCTCATGGGGGTAGAAA
>VZRX01000259.1:221691-277730 GCA_013398075.1 Notiomystis cincta | reverse complement strand
AAAAAAAAAGGGGAGGAGGGGGGGGTGTAAATCTGTGCATTTGGATTTGAGCAGCTTCAATACCATGATATCAAGCTTGTCCTAGAAGTCCTTGAATCACAAATCATTGGGAGAGTGTTTTGGAGAATTATCACTGTGTGCTTTCCCTGGTCTTTTACTCTTTTCTAGGCGTCCATTAGTTCCCACTGTCAGGGAGAGGATTCTGGACTAGGTGGATCCCTGTAATCTGATTTGGCATGGCTATTTTTCTGTGTTCCTAAGCTCATGAGATCAAGTTATGTAGGATTATTTCATAATGCCAGAGCAGCAGTTTCTGAGGTTGGACAAAGCTATCTAGCAAAAGTGTCTGATGAAAGAAAAATCCTGTCCCATACTGTAGCTTTCTTGGTCCAGTGAAGCAGCATCCTCATGCACACAAATCTTGTAAAGTTGCTTCTGATAGCTCCCTGTGTCCCTTGGTTTTTGTAAGCTAAAGTGCCATTTTCCTTTTTACAGCTTAATTGAACCTAAATGCACCCATTTTCTGCAATGTGGTATTTGGTAATTTCGCTATTTGCTCGTAAGTTTTCCCTTAAGCAAACTGAAAGCTTCCCCTTTATCACTTCACTGGGCCAAGATTTCACACAGTATCCTGCTTGCTACAAAATATGATAGTGTTCTCTCTCACCTTTGTTTCTTTTTTCTTCTTTTACTTTCTTTTATAAAATCAGGATATCTAAGAAACCCCGAACACCGCGGAGCACTTCATGGTGGGTGTGCTTATTCAAACAATGCCAATGCTCTTGTTCTTGGTGCACAGACTTTTTGTGTTGGTTTGGGGGGATGTCCCAGGTGTCCCCCCCCTCTCTGGTGTGGATTCTTCAATGTCTAGTAAGGACAGAGCTCGTGCCAAGCACTTTGCCAGAGCGCCAGCGCTGGAGGGAGCACTCACAGGTCACCTCTGCCCTTGCCATGCCTGTGTTCATGGGCCTTGCAGGGGCTTTTCCCTGGGAGCCCTCTGCCTCTCTCTCCAGGTGTGTGTTCACCTGCTCAGAGGCTGAAGGAGGGGTTGGGCAGCTCCCAGGAGCAGACCTGCAGGCAGCAGGGCCATCCAGGCTCCTCTGGAAACGATGCCAAAGCCAACCTGCCGTGCTCTGCCTTCCCTCAGGGAACCCTAAAGCCACTGGGAATGCAGAGGAGGGAGGCTGATTTCACCTGTCTGATATCACCTGTGGGGATGTGGTTTCAGTCTCTCTGCCTGGGAGCTGCTGGTGGCAGATCCCCAGTGCCATTCCATGTGTGGAGCTGGAAATGGACATTCCCAGGAAGGAGCACAGCAGCTGTAGGTCAGCTACAAATGAATTCTGGTGTTGTGGAGTGTTCAGTCCTGTGACTGTCAAACCTGGGCAGCCAGAGGGTAAAAACACTCAGAACCACTGGACAGCAAAACACAACAGTTCCATGAGTACACTCTCGACCTGCCAAATTACAAATCTGTTGGTATAACGCACACAAATTCAGTTTTCAACTCCTTCTTCCTTTGGAATAACCTATAAACTCCTCACCTCAAATTGTGCAGAAATCAGGTGACTTTACAGTCTGTGGTAAATCACCTGAGCTACTTTCAATCCTAACCAAGCAGCTCTTTTGTTAATTAAAACACATGTTCAATGGCAGTGTACACCGATTAAATCTTCAAAACCAATATTAGCACCAAACTTAGTCTTGTCATCATAAAAGTCATTTGAAGACATTACCATGCAGTAACTGAGGTCACAAGTCGAGAAAATCTGCATATTTACCCATCTCCATCTCATGCCTGGGGCGTTTAGCAGCCATCATTGTTATATACAGCCTGGGTAGCCAGTGATGGTTTGATGACATGCAAATAATGGGCAAATGATTTTTGAGAAAATTAAATAAATAAATAAAACCCCAAAAATTTGACTCCATCCTCTTCAGTTACTAAGATTCCCTTTAGTATCACTTGCAATTTAGGATCCATATGCATCTCAGGAAGATATAGTTGAAACATAAATCTATTCTGGGTCTTTTACTTGCAAAAATATCATACCTCAGCTATAATCATATGCAAAGACTTTTTAGAGGGCTTTGTAAATGCCATCCAAATTTATGATGGCATTTTTTGCCTTGCAGCTATAGATGTTCCATCCCCAAAGCACCCACATAAAGGTATATTCTCCTATGGATGGCTGCAGTTTGTCCCTGCTGCTATATCTAATCTGCCAAGTGTGCTGAAAAACTCTCAAGTAGCATTTGAAATGAAACAAATGTAGTCATGAATTTTAGACAAGATGTCTAAAGACATCATTAGAAATTTATTTTTTTTTATTCTTCTTGCAATATATATTTATACAATGGAAAATGATGCCGAAGTTGGCATTAACTCAAAGGCAAAATTGAACTGTTATCTTGCTGTTTATTGCTCTTCTCATTAAAGTTTTTAAATACATAACTCATGAAATTATGTTTTGAAGAAATTGGTAAGATGTTGGGTACTAGTTTATTAGTTATTGGAAGAACTGCTTGGGTGGCAGAGCAGGAATGAAGCCCAACTTAAGTGATCTAAAACAATCCAGATGATGCTGTAAACACAAAGAGACAAGGTAATACGCTCTGTGAGAACGTTGTACCAAACAATTTAGGCAGACTTTCATGGGGTAGGATTTTAAAATAATTGTGAATATTGTTGTGCTCAGCTTTAAAATTCTGTAGGCAAGGTTGTCCATCACTATAAACTGATATTTCTCCTTCGTAAATGGATCTGTGCTCATTTGCAAAGGAGAAATTTCAACCTTCTTTTTCCCTAAGTGACATCAGAATTTTGATTCTAACTTGAATTATCATTTTTGGCTAAAAGTTGCTGAGGAGTCCAAAAGCATTTAAAACCTAAAGCCATTGAATCCATTTAATGCGCCTTTGGCACCTCTCTCTCTCTCTCTCTCTCTCTCAGTCCTTTTTGAACATTCTGGTCCTCATTTTAATCAATCTCTTTTTATTAAGTTCTTTGGCTCATTTACTTGTACGTGCATTTGCTTTATTTTATTTGGAACATTTCTTTTGTAGTGTCTTGAAAAAGAGTTGTGACATTTCTTTTGGATGGCTTCTTAAGTATCTGGCAGTCACCTATGATACGATGTTGATGGGTACGGATAGATTAGCTCTGTTTTCCTGATGATCTGTCAGATGTCGAGTTCTGAGGAAACTGGATGTGTGTGTTGGTGATGCATATGCAGCAGTTTGATAAGTGGATAGAGGGGGAGCTTTCATTTTTCTTCTGCAAAATCACTGTTTATTAAGCTGGATTTAGCCTTGTGAAGCGAGGTGCTCCGCTGGCAGGTAGTTAATCAGTGATCATCGTAACTCCGGCTGCAACCAGGGGAGCCAGTACCCATTCAGAACGTAGAAACTAAAGAGCACTTCATTAGGATGAGTGAATTTCCATCTGTGTTGTATTTTGTGTATACTGGAGCAATTAATACAGTAAACTGATGGATGGCAGTCAGCGTGATCGTATCTCGGCTGATGACAAAGTTTGCTCAGCACTAAAGAGAACAGACTTACTATGACTGGCAGGAGTGTAGCCGTCAACATTGCAAGAAGCTTGAAATTAAGAATTCCCCAGGAACGGGGGAAAAAAAATAGCAGCTGATCAGCCTTTCCGTTGATACTGATTTCAGTGGAATAATTCACACAGAAGGATGAAAATTCCTTGAAAAACGCTTCCCATATATCAGGTTTTTTCCTCAACAGCCGACTTGTTTTTCTGCATCATCTGTTTGTTCTGCATGTTGTCGAGTTCATGGTCCACCTGGTAATACCTGAGCTTCCATGTTTCCTTTTCCTGGTGTGCCTTGGGAAGGAGGATCCAGAGCATGTTTCACTCATAGCTTTTGTTGTGAAATCTCCATCAAGGGTCTAGTGGCAGAGAGCTACTGGGAATGTTGGGGTAATTATCCAAAGGCCTTTGGAGATGAATATGAGCTGGTCTACCAGTGCAGCTAACGAGAGATGGAGTTTTTGTGTGAGATGTGTGCAGGCAGAATAATGTCAGTAATTCATCAAGTGAAATGGGATGGATATACAGGTGTAGGTTTGGAGAGAAGGGGGATTGTTCTCCTCTTGCTGTGACTCCGGTCGCTCCATCAAAGTTAATCCTGATTTCTTAGTAAGGCACGTGGCAGGAACATGGAAAAGAGGTTTGCAGATTCTTGTTTGTTCTGGGGAAGGATCTGTGCATTCAGTTCTCACGCATCATTTTCTGGTCCATTTAAATATATATCAGCCTCATACATGAACATTCGAAGACCTTGAGCTGTACTCAAGGAAGACTCTTACGTGGTGCGTTTCTAGTACTGGCAAAACATGAGGTAGAGGAATTAAACCCATCCCAGTGCTCCAGTGCCCCTTAGAAGATGAGGAACACGAAGTTTTCCCGTGCACTCACTGATTAAACTTGGGCTGGAGGTTTGCGAAGTGCAGAGTTTTGGAAAGTCTTTCTGCGGGACTTCAACATCCAATGGCTCCAGTAACCAGAGTCTCCCAAGGACGAGGATCCCATTTGCGCTTGCATTATGCATTGAGCAGAAGGGTGTGATGCATGATGTGGAATGAACAAAATAACTCGTGTGTTTAGGGAAATGCCAAATTAATGAAAATTCAGAAAGCTCTAATGTTGAAAAGGCACACAAATTCCTTGACAGAAATATAATGCTGCTAACAGTTTCAAGATTATTGTTGTCTGAATTTTCTGCTTATTGTGTACTGCAATTAAAATTCTTCTCAACTGAAAAACCAATGTCAAATTAATATTTCCTTTTGGAAAAATATACGAAAGTACACATCTTGTTCCATTTAGCACCATCATGGTCTTTGATCAGGTTCCCTCTGTCCAGTGAAAAAAGCAGATTTATGCTAATGGGAGCAGGCTCAGACCATATATGTTTGGCATACATATAGAATCACACGAACACAAGTACAGTAAGTTAACGTAACACACCCGCTTAGGCTTCCATCTGCGTTTCATGCCACAAATCCCTTTATTTTCTCTTTTTATTTAGCAATTAATTTCTCCATTTATTCTGTAGTTAAAAGCTGCCATAAGATGAAAATAGACAAAGTCTGATTTTCTTCTCTCACACTCTAAATAACATTCAGAGGAGACTCAGACCTGGACTGTGAAAGCTGTGTTTCCTAAAAGTGCCAGGTGTGACTGTGATTTGGACCAGAGTCCTATCCACAGAATAGTAAGGAACACTTTTAACCCCCACCTGGGTTACCCAGCCGTTGTGTTCTGGCTGTTCTTGTTTATTCCTTGCTTGGAGCAGATGGATAGAAAGAGGCAGGGAACGGGGAGGATCCTTGGCTCCATTCCCTCTCCACCGGCCAGCGCAGCTGAGACGGGCTGGGGGATATTCTAATTTGTTGCTGCCCTGCTCCAGAGAGCAGAGAGAGGAGAGCAGGGACTCAGAGGTGTCCTTAGAGCTGGCACTGCCCCTTCCTTGGGGTCCTGTGAAGTGCTGAAATCTGGTCTTCAGTGCAGTGGTCCCCAGTAATCGCTGGCTCCAGGGACCAATGCTGAGGAAAGCCGTGCAAGGCAGCAGCATCCTCCCAGGATGCATCCCCAGCTCTGCCCAAGCCACCTTCAGCCTTAACTTTTTAATTTCCTGCATCCCTGAGCAGCACAGGAAGGGCCCTGTGGACTGGGGGCCGCTAAATGTGTTAAAACTCATTAGGTGTGGAGCAGAAGACCCTTAAAACTAGCCAAGAGTCTCAAACGTGGGTGCCAGAAATTAAACACCTAATTCCATATTTAGCCATCCACCTTTAGTTCCTTCCTCATAGTTAATAAACCCTGTGCCACCTCATAGGTGGCCTGATTTTCATAGGCACCAGGCACCTACAACTAACTCAAGAGCTGAAACTGCTCACCTAAGTGAGACTTGTAGAATTCAAAGTTTTTCTGGGTGATTAAACCAGAGTTCCCCAAAGGAGCTTCGATAGAATGACCAGCACTGTAACATATGGCTTAGCAAGGGGAGGAGAAAAAAAAAAATAAAAAGAAAATGAGTATTAGAAATGGATGGACTAAAGAATACGCAGGATATATCAGGCACATTAACCAAACATATGGTGCTAAATGAGATATTTTTTTTAAATTGCAAAAAAATTGACATTCCTGGCAGTCTCAAGGATAATGTGACATGGCTGTGATAAATTTAGAAGAATGGGACATATTTTGGCTTGTTCTTGGAAACCTTTTTCTTGCATGCCGACTGTATTTCTTCTTTTATTAACCCATTCAAAGAATGTTTGAATTTTGCTGCTAGAGCACCATGCTAGCGCAACATAAAATGTGAATGATGCTAATTGCTTTGCACTGCCTAACTTTCTGTCATATCCTCCCCTCTTAAAGGACAAAACATGCTTTGGAAATGAGCTGGCAAGCTCATCTTCTTCTTTCTCTTGGTCAATATTAAGTGATGTAATTAAGCTCCTGTTTGCATATTCTTCTGAACTAGGAAGCAGCCATTTTTTTCTTGAGATCTGATGGATGTGATCACTCAAAATAAAATGTGTCATTACAAACCCCAAACAAAACAAAAACATGGTACAGTTGGACTGTTCCAAACCAATACATTTCAAAATACCCCAGGAAAAAAAAATAAATAAATGAACCAAACTTGTGATAATAATGGCAATCAGAACGATAACAAACAAATAGAGCAAAAGTAGCAACCAATTATCAACGCTTCAGTTTGTTTTTCTACTCAATTCCCCTGCACAGGGTTACATTAAAATCTCTATTTTCACATGAAAGCCGCTGCCTCGACCTTATAAAACCCATCCCCATATGAACATGACACTGCTCAGCATTGCCACACTCAAGGTCACTCATCAGCTTCTTTGTAGCTCCTCAAGTTCCAGTGTTTGGACACAATCACACAGACTTGCTGCAGCTTTAAACCAAATTCCACTGCCTCTGCCCCTTCTCCCTGCTGTGGTTTAGAGATGAGTCCTGCAGGGCTTTTTTTTAACACAGGGGTAAAAGAAAAGCTGTTTCTTTTTTTTTTTTTTTTTTTAGAAGCTTTATTATCTTTCCATAACCCCAAAGAGGGTTTGCAGCCAGGGAAAGCAGGGAGCTCCTGAGCCAGCTGAGCCTGAGGTCTCACTCCTTCCCCAGCCTCTGTCACCCACCCAGGGCTCAGGTAGCTCTGTCCTACCTGGATCTTTGCTCATGGACTTGCTCTTGGAGCAGCTCCTGTGCTGGCAAATTTTACTGTGACCTTCCCTGTGCATAAAAAGTCCCTTGGGCTGTCCACGATATTGTGCACTCAGTGCTGGGGTTGACACTCCTGTGGTGTTTCCATCCCCAGTTCTTCCATCATAGGGAAATCTGGGTCAGCAGCATCATTAATTCCTTTGAGTGTCCTTGTCCTGAATATGGACACTCCATAACCAAGTTACATCCCACTGGAGCAGAAATCCAGCAGGCTGCACTGGAGTATTTCATTGAAACACCTCAGTTCAATCTCCTTTTCTCTCTTCCCCCCAGACTGAACCAATCTTTGCTTTTGTTCCTACTCCAAAGTCCTTAAGACCAACAGGGGAAAAAAAACCAGCCCCAACCCAATATTTTTCTTGCACCATAGTCAGTTCTAAACTTTGATTTTTAAAAGGTTAAGTCTGTAACCTTTCCTGCTATGAGGAAAAAGCCACCATAACAGCAAACCCTGTGGCAAACAAGTTTCGAGACAGAAAGCTGCAAGTACAACACTGGAACTCAAACCATTCCCTTACTTTATTTAACTTACAGAAATATAAACTCCAAAGCCTCACTGAAACCATTAAGACCCAGCAGTGCAGAGTATAAAGTACAAGAAGGCTCCTGCATATTGCAATCAACATCCCAGGGACTATAAAACTAGTCTTATTAAATATAAAGTTAATAATATAGCCCAGAGATAATCTCATCCAGGCCTCTTTCTTTACTTTTTAACAATTAAATACTATAAAATACAGAGCTGGAAATAAAATTAAATTACTTTGCTAGTGGAAGTTCAACTTACACGTTACCTGATATTTTGCCTTTCCACCTGAAATCTCAGCCTTTGTTTTCTATATCCCTATGGATATCCAGAATGCCTGATGGGCTGTACATACTGGAAATTTTGAGTTTTCAGGAAGAATTCTGATAATCAGAACACCCTGATGCATATAGAACTGCAAAAATACAGACTAGTACAGACAAACATGCATCTCTTACAGTTATCTACTGTAAAATTCTTTCATCCAAGCATCTACCATATACAGGAAAGGCTTGGATTTTAAAAGCCTGTTACAATACATTAATTCTATTAATTTCTTTGATGTCACAGCCTTGATATGGCATCAACAGGAGTTGTTCTTACCCTGGATACCAAACCAGTCAGATGAGCATCAAACCATTTCTGCCTGTCCATGGCAGAGGTTTCACCCAGTGACACCTTAACTCTGATTTTCACTGGGAGCCTTTGATACAGTTCAAGGGCATTTCAACAACTCTGAAATAATTCCAGTGCATTTCTAATATCAAGACACAAATACCATTCACCCTTAAAAAAAAAAAACTCAAAAGCTAAAAGGAACCACGTAAACATGTAACTTCCAAATATCTTTGAAGTCAAGAGCGTGAGGGGAGGCAGAGTTTGAACTCAGAGAACTCCATTCTCTAGTTGTGCCTTGAGTCGTGCGGCACATTTGAAAGATCCATTTGCAATAATCTACTAAACCAAGGAGTGAAAGACAGAAGTCATAAAAAACCTGTAAAAATCCAAATGCTCCAGCTATTACAGATTTCTAAAAATAAAGCAGAGTAGGTTTCAGTAGCAATAATAAGCTGCATCTTATCCATATTTCAGATTTATAAGAAAAATATGGCTGCCTTTTAGTACTCATGGCTCAGAGCGAACCATGGCTGCTTCTGCCTCGAAAAAAACACCCACAAATAAAAGTGAGCTTTGAGCTTGCTGTTGTGTTGCGTTTCATTTGTCCTTTAAGTGTGTCTAGCTGCTTCTGCACCCCCTTTCACAATGCATAGGCTGTCGTTCCATGACCTAGCATTATTAAATTGCACTTATCAATCATTCTTGCCAGGAATGCCATCGCCAACTACATTAAAGAAGTCAGAGAAGTCTGGTTTCAGCAGTCCCTCGCCTTCGCAGACCTCCTCCCTCGGAACGGCTTTCACACAGCACCATCGACCTGTCATTACAGGACCCAGAGGTGAGGCCTTTCCCGAGAGCCCCCAGGCACCAAAGGGTGGCCAGGGCACCCAGGCCGGTGCCGCGGAAAGCCATCGCCGCCTGCGACCGCCCAGCGAGGGGCTGCGCCCACAACCTTCTCGGCCAGCAGGGCTCAGGTGTCTGGAGGATGGTTCTGTTAGGCTGGGCTGCCTGGGAAAGCTCCTGGTGACCACTCGAGGTGGAAAGGCTGGTTTCTGGGGCCTTGGGGTTTTGTTGGAAGAGGGTGGGCGAAGGGACAGGATGTGTTGCAGAGAAGTGTCGTCTGCTCGTGGCCGTTCATCACGGTGACTCGGTCCAAGTGCTCGAGACAGGGACCCATCCATCACTTCTGACCCACGCCTGTCTTCCAGCTCTGTGGATTTCCTTCTGCCAGTCATTTATTCTCGTGCTGTTGGTGTCAGTGTGCCTTGTTAGGGGACTCCTTTGAAGTTGGTTCCTGCAATACTTTGGCTGGTTTCCTTCCCAGTACTCTTCAGACTGACTTTTCCAAGTAAAAGAGATGTCCTCTGGGTCTGGATGTGCTTATACATTTTTGTTAGGAAGATGCATTTGCATTTAGCCTAGAAAACCAAATGCAATACTGAGTTCACATTTGAAAAGGAACTCACTTGGGCACAGTAAGAGACACAAATGAATGAATCCTCTTACAAACCTCTTTGGAAGATATAAAAATAGGAATGAATGGTTGTGACATGTTTCTTTCTGCTATGAAATTTTGTCTTATTTAGAGAAGATTATTAAGGAATGGTGAAGCATAAAAAGGCATGTTAGCAATTCATCCTAGAAATTATTTGGAAATGTCTGTTTGGCATCAGCGTGGTTTTACTGAGGGCAGCATAAACCAGGAGGAGCCTTTTTGTCTGCACAGTCCAGGTGATGTGGTGAGAAATGGTGGAGTTGCACAAAGTTGAAGCAAGGTCAGACTTGCACTTCATGAGGTTTTGTGCTTTGTTAAATCTGCTTATTGTAGTTTGATTTGTTGTGGTTAATCCATAAAAATTATTCATTACCTTTAGACATACACCTAGATCCTTGGAAGATATTTAGGCATCTAAGCTCTATAAAGATTTCCCTTGAAATTTGGATCCAAGCTGTCTGGCAAATATATCCTCTTTTAAAAGCCTTGATAATTGGTGATACAAGTATGAATAATATGAAGCTTCCATTAACATTCTATTCAGTGCACATCAGCTGACTCCGAATTCCTGTCTTTTAGAAGTTCAGCCTTTTAGATTTCAGTTGTTGATTGATTAGTTAATAGGCCTTGCTTTATTTAGCTGTGTTTTACCTCACACTAATTTTTTAAGATCATTGACTGCCTTTGTCTGCCCCTGTTTAGACCCTCTGTGCTTTGGATTCTTGTGTGGTTGAAAGAGGAAATGTCTCAGTGGTGAGGCCTTGTTTAAATCTCATCTACAGTCTGTTTTCACAAGACTTTTTCTGTGCACTGAGGGATTTCCATTGGCTACGTGAGAAGAACATTCAATGGGAGCCAGAAAAGCAAATAGAATTATTACAGTCCCAAATTTTGTTTGTTTCAAAAGAGATGTTCTTTGCTAACTCCATAAAGAAGCAGCACAGCTTTTAATCATCATGGTTCCTAACCAAAACTGTTCTTCTGCAACATCATTCAGGAGCATCTTCTATTTTATGCTCGTTCACAAAGTCTCACAACTTTCAGGAAAAAAAAACCCTCTGAATCCATCCATGGTTTCTTTAAGTGCCATCATCCTGAAAAAAAAATCTTGTCCCAGACTTCATTCTTTGTTCTTTTGGGACATTCCTCCTCAGTATTCTTTTTCCACAGCACACTGGCTGTGTTTATTTCCCTGCTGGAACAGTCATTCTGCTAGTAAAGGGTGATATGCTGAGATGGATTATTTTCTGCAAATCCAGCTTTGTTCTTTATCCCATCGCCTCCGGCGTACTTTAGGGACAGTAAGCAGAAGAGAGAAGCTTTTCAGGTATCAGAAGTGGCAACATAAAGAGTATAATGCTGTCATATAAGACAATATAATTGAGAGATTCACGTCCACCAGTAGTTCCTGGGAGCTGTGCCCCTGCAGAAATGATGGTACAGCACACCCAGGCTAAATTCCCTCTGGACACAGGTGCATTATGTAAGTGGTCAGTGGCAGGTCGTTCTGAGGGGTCTTTGGAAAACAAAGAGCAGGATTTAATCTCCATTCTGCAGAGAGATTCCAGAGGAAGGGGAGTAGTGAGTAAGTAGGTCACCATCAGAGTAAGCTCCTCAGCCAACACGACGATCACAAGGAGGTTCCATCTCCCTCTCATGTTCGTATGTGCAAGTTTATCACTTGGATGTGTGCATGAGATGCATTTGTAAAGCATGATCAAAATAGACAGCAGAGAAGAAGCTGTAGACTATTCATGGCAGGTGTTGTCACTGACAACCAGGGATTTATAACTTCTCGGGAATATTCCCGAATCCCTCACACGCTTCCAAACATCCCTTGGAATACACTGCACCACGTCTGATGCTGGGCTATCCCAGGATACTGAATGCCCTTCCCTGCCAGCCCCACAATGAGTCACTTTGGAAACAAAACTTCCTTGGAGGAGGAGAAAGATCCTTGAGAGGATTTCTTAGCTCTGAGGTGCTCCGCCCAACGAGGCAGTTGGGAAACCTCTGCTCTTGTGGAATGGTGTGGATGAGCTGAGCTCTGGAAGGCTGTGCACTCCTTCCTGTCTGCACTGGAGCTGCTGCCAGTGCCCAGCCCAGCTGGGCAGTAGCCAGGAGAGAGGATCTGAGCTGGCTGACCAGCGGACCAGATGTGCAGTGAGTGCTGGCGCGGGGATGCCAATGCTTCAGTGACTCCTCAGTACTTCCAACAGATGGTGGCAAGATCCAAGTTTCTTTGGTGATAAGCTAGCAAAGTGATTCATGGAGCCTCACTTGATGATGGCAGTTTTTTGGGCATGACTCTATGAATGCACCATATGTCTTCTCTGGACCAGCGTGGTTAGGATTCAGTGTCTGGCAGATGGTAAATTGATCACCTATAGGGTGGCTTTAGCATCACTATCAGTTTCAGAATTTATTTCAAAGCCTTGAAAATTCGAGCAGCCAGATCTCTCTCCCACTCAGCACACTTTTGTTACCTGCAAATGAGATTGTTTGGTGGTCAGCATAGCTCACCACAGCCCTGCAGCATTGCAAAGCCATTGTGCATTGCTGGCATCTCACAAAGCTTCCCAGACCACTTGAACTCTTCACCAGACAGTGAAGGATTTAAATACTATGGGTGACAGCAGTATTTACATAAGTGGTTTTAGGCTTCCATGTACTGCTACTTACACTCTGGTGACTTTATAACTGGAGTTGGCTGAAACATTAAATTGACCACGGTCTTGTAAAGCCAGGATGTACAGCAGCCTGTGCTGCAGAGCATTCAAGCATTCCCATGGAATATGACAGGGTGGATCCTGCAAGCCAAAAAAGCAAGGAAGAAAAGAAAAGGCAAGGCAAGGGAAAAAAAATTAACAAAGAGATGGTATGTTAGGAAGATAAATGAAGGAGAAACACAATTATGAGAAACAAGAAATACAGCACGAAGGCAAGAACCCAAGGAAGTGGGTGTGTGAGAAGAAGGGATGAAAGTCAACTAGTGGTTTCCATTATATTAATTTCCTCCACAATTACCATTGCCACTTAGTCTTTTATCAGGACAAGGCCTGCCAGGGAAACACTGCAGCACAGAACTCTCTGTTCATGCCAAAGTGGCAAAACCTTTATGTCACATCTCTGGAAAGATACTGTGTCCTTCTCTATCAACATCCTCCACTGGCACTGGGTCACCAAAGTGCTGGTGCCTGCTCACTGTCCTGTCAGCCAGCTCCAAGTGAATCAAAGTGATGCTTCCTGGTGTACATTGTAAAAAGACATTTTGTAATGCCCTGTTCTGTAAGAGTCTCTGTGGCTGCTTCTTGATGCTGTCAGCTGGCACAGTAGTGTAACCTTCTACTTCCCTCTGAATTTTTTGACAAAAACAAAGTGGTGCAACTTGACAGAGACACCTCAGAGCAAGGGGTGGTGATGTCAGAGAGCCAAAGGGAGAGAGTCACAGCACAAGGGCGAGGCGAGGCCACAGAGAGCACAGCGCTGCCCATCGCAGGAGTTCACACCACCCAGTTTGCAATGTCAGGACAGCTGACTGAGCAGGGCAAGATTTGGATTTTCTGCACTCTCTTTGGAGCAACCTGGTGCTGAAGGAAAAGCAGTTTCCCAACAGATGGCCTCAAGGTCAGGCTTTAGCCACGACACCATCCCCAAACTGGCGTAGCCCGGGCAGGGGGGGCAGAGAGGGAGGCCTGCAAAGGGTTAAAGCTTCAGCTAAACAAAAGTCAGGGACCGTGTAATTAAAACTCTACCTTTGTTGTATTGTCAAGAGTTAGCCTGTGACATAGGAAATATTTAAAGGAGCAGGCTGTTCAGCTAATTTGTGTGTAAGTGAACTGCTTAGACAGTCCTATCCTAAATTAACTGTAAGACCACCCACCGAGCTCGCCTCATAAAGGGCCATGATTGCTCAGCTTCGTTTTGTATAACCGTTCAATAATTACTAGATAAATGCATAACTAAAAGCTCTATTACACTAATAATTTGTACTGAGATAGATGTGTGGGACACCATGCTGGGTTAATTTGTCATCCCTGCAGCAAACTTCTAAAGAGGGCTCTTTTGCAGAGGAGTTGTGTTAATATGTTGCTCCAGTGAGGACATGTTAGAGCAACAAGATGACTTGGTCGCTTAATCTCCTAAAGAGGCAAAATGCCTGGAGGGGAAGTGCCAGAAAGAAGAAAGGGGGGTGATTAACACAGTGGACCCAGATTTAAACTCATCCTGACAAAAGGAGCTGATCTAACTGAGCAAAAGAATGAAAAAAAAAAAAAAAGAGGGGGGGAGTGTTAAAAATACTAATAGGATTTCATGCATCCCTAAAAAATAATATAAAAATAAAGTGCTGGAGGAACAAAGTATTTTGCCCATGCTTTTGCTGCACTTGGTTCCTTTGCTCTCTTTGATGTATCCGTGGAGTTAAACTATATGCTTTAAACAGTGCAGTGAACTATAATATTTTTATCTCTGCTTTATGCTAAATTCTTCTAGCTTCAGACACACACAAAAAGCACATTATTGCTTTAAATATGGAACCCATGTTTAAGCATCAGAGCTCTGGATTTTCAACCTCCTCTATTGACAGAACCATAAATCATGTTAAAGTTAAGTGAATTACTGTAGCGTGGAACTATAGCTTTAACAATGTTTATGTAGTATCAGCTTACCATCTACAGAATGAAAGGGAGGAAAAACACTGATATTAGAAATGGGAATGTGGAGTCCTATTAACTTAACAGCAATATATCACTCCAAAGTCACAGATTCCATTACCATGCCCTTTTTAGTATCAAAGCAGAATTATATCATCACACACATAAAGGTTGTAGTTTTTAAGAGAATTTACATTTCTATTGTAAACTTATCAACTGCATTTCATTATGAGAAAGACATGATATATTCTAGCAGTAGTTTTTATCTTATGATGAGAATTTATGAGAATGCATCATGTGTATTAAAAGTAATAATAATATGCAGAAGTTGACAGCATTTGATGTGATGCAGAAATTCTACAAATATGTTAAATTAGGGTCTTTTTGACCTCTAGCTGTAGCCTTGGAAGGAAGGAGTGCTTTCTGTAGGTATGATTTTTATTTTTGTCCCGATGTAATCAATTCTATAGTATTCTGATCTCCCAAAGGCAGCAGAATTCTGACATGTTTTAAAACATTCTGCTCAAAATAGCTAACTTAACTGGCCCCCTGCCCGTGCCAGAATCTGGAACCAGTGCTCAGTTCAGCTCTACAGGTTTTCAAAAGCAGCCTGTAATACTCAGCAGCCCAGAGTACACCAATAAACCCTGAGCTCAAACACAGCCTTAAGCATATTTTCCTTTTGCTAGGAACTCCGTGGGCCTTGGCAAAATGTCCTCCTGCCTCCCACTTGCTACTGCAGAACTTCTTGCAGGAAGAGTGTTTCTGAACAAAGGTCCAGGTGCCTTGTACCACTCAGAGCAGCAGAAAAGGGCTCAGAGCCAGCCCTGATCTGGAGATACTGTGGCTCTGTTCTTTTCAGCAGTGCTTAGCTGGCCAGCTGCACTTGACTTCTGGAGCTGAGAGATGGATAGCCTGCAATTCAGCCCATCTTTTTGATGTGTTCGTGGGCAGGGACAGATCCTCCATCCACCCTGTCTAGGGTGTTGCACTATCTCTTACACTGGTCAGCTGATTCTATTGTATTTCAGATTTTTCATCTGTGTTTGTCTGCATAATGTTGGGAGCGAGTGATAACTAAATTTTACCAATGCTTGGAGGGTAAAGCCTATTTTTGTTCTCCAGCTTCATGATTTCCCAGCCTTGTCACTGCAAATGGGAATGTGAGATGGGATCAGTTTGCATTTAGCTCATCCTTGGACCTGACAAACACCTTACTAAACAATCCCTTCCCACCACTGTGGGATTTAACAAATACTACATTTTCCAGGGATGTGAATTCCCTTCCAAGGGTTCATCCTAGGACTGGTCAGTCCTACCCTCAGCAGCTCGATATTTCAGTAGAGGCAGGTTTTGCTAACCTGAGTAAGCAATTCCTCTACTTTTATCACCCTGAAGTCTGTTCCTAATGGGCAGTAAGAAAAATGGGGACTTTCAGAAACCTTTGAAAGTGTTACAGGGAAGCAGCTCCCATTGAAATTCAAAAGCAGTTAATGAATTCTCTCAGGACCTCTGCAAATCCCAGCCCAAGTTTCTTAATTATTTTTTTTTTTCTTGTTTGGGTAACTGCTTTCATCACCAAAATCTGTGGGCTTAAAGCTATTGTTTTAGGCTTCCATTCTTTACCTCTTGTATTGTATTATACACAGAAGTGTAAGTTCCTTTCAACAAATTTGGATTATTGCCAGATCTCCTTATTAAAAAGTCACTCTTCATATTTCCGATAAACACAGCTGTTTCATGGTGTTTGAAAGCATTTCACATCAGCCAGCATGGTGGCTTAGCCAATTAGTCCTCTAATATGGTCAATTTTGAGAATAAGTACCTTTGGGGTACAAAGGGTGGGATCCATCTCGCATAATTTGAACTGGCACCACTGGAATGGCAGGAGAAAGCTTGCAGCACACAGGGAGTTAAAGCAACTTAGAAGCCTGACGTGGAAGTCTCTAGCAGAACAAACTGTTCTCTAACATTTCCAGGGAAATGACTTTTCAAAAAATACTTTCTTAATTGTAATGAAGCCAATTATGATGGCCTCAAAAACAAGCGGATGAAAAACGATCCCTTTTCATTATGGTTCTAATGTTACTATTTCTAGGAAGGCTGATCAATGTTTAATGAAGTATTAGTAAACTTAATTATCACTTTATAGAGGAGGTATCTGAGTGTTGTGCCCTGATCCAGCTGATGGACCAGCCCTTGTGCCTGTGGAGGAACAATGATGGTGATTCCCAGCACTTCTCCCTGGAACAGCCAAGGAGTCCAGGGGGATAAACACCTTTTCCTGAGCAACACCAAATGACCCTTTCAAAGACTTCAAACGACTTCAGGAAGAAAGAAATTCCACCCAGTCATGTGGACGTGGAGGGGGTGGCAGGGCTTTTTTTGGGAGAGGAGGAGGAAGGTGCCCGGATCAATATGTGCCCCCACATGTTGGGCTGTGCTGGTGGAAAACCTGTCTGAGCACTGTAGGTGTCCCTTCAGCATGTCAGCAAGCACTCCCCTGGAGCAAGGATCCCAGGGCTCTTTATTAGGAACTGCTCCTTTGTTCCAGGATCCTAAATATCTGAAGAAAACCGTAACCTGTTTCAAATTAACCGATTCTTTATTATCTGATCACTCACTCGGACAGAATTCACAATTTTGGCTCTTCTTCAGAGCCTCGGCCATGTGCAGTGCTCACCTAATCAATGAGCACAGCTCCTTTTATTGCTTACTTACCTCGTTATTGGCTACTACAAATCAAGAAGGGGAAAGGCAAGACAGGCCTGCATAATCAGAGGTTTGAATTCAGCATTCTGAAAAATCCTCTGACTTCTGCACAGCACCACGAGCTCATAAAACACGGAGGAATCCAGTGTAGCACGCAGCAGCTGTACTGCATAATTACTTGGCCCAACAGCAGTAGTTTTAAGGTACTGGTGTATCTGTTGCAGGCCACCATACATTATCATCTCATTTTCAATAAAAAGTCTGGGATGTTTCAGATGAGCTTCAATGGAATTAGAATCATGTGTGCTTTGAAATATTTATGCTTGCCTTGAGATGGAAGGATAACTCCTGCCTCCAACCCCCACACAAAATAACAGATTTCATAACGCCAGACAGTCCAACTCCTCCATACCTACAGCAGGTAGAAATGAAGTTCTGATCTTGAGTACACATCTTTTCATAGGTTGTAGAAGTCATATTTTATGTCATTTACTGAGGTCAATAATAAAATATAAATGTCACAGGCTGAAAGACGCCAGGAGAAATATGGTTTGGCAGGATGGAGCTGCTTAGGGATACATAAATAATAAGTCAATAAGTAAATAAATAATAGACAAAGACCTATTTTATCTTCCATTTGAAGATCTCAAAGAATTTACAATCTCTGATTGAGACTTGTAATTCCCATCAGAAGTAATAAGAGCCTATTCTCTTACACAGGGTAATTTCAAACACTGTAGGTGTGGGTTTAGGAATTAAGGACTTTATCATTTTTATTAAGTCTGAAAATCATGACTGAAAGGGCCCTTGGCCTTTTTAGAGGCAAACGGGGAAAATAATGACCTGCTTCATTATCTCTTGTGCTTTAACTGATTAAAAAAGCTTGTGAGGGCCCCTATATTTGGAAACACAGTTGTGTTCTGTGCTCAGAACTTGTTGGAGTGGCCAGTTTTGCACTCACCAGAGTTGCTGACCACAACACAGCTATCAGAGTAATGGTCTGTGTCTGGGCCAGCAGATTTTAGACCTTAACATTTAATTCCCTCTCTCTAGTACCAGGCAGGCACATTTGTAATGGTGATCAGTTTAATAGTAGTGGTTTTTCCCCTCTTATCAAAGAGCCCTTTCTTTCGGCACTTGAGAAATTCACTATTTCCTAGTCAGGGACTGCAAAAACAAACCTTGGAGATCCTTATTGCACTTGTGACTTCTTATGCTAAGAAGAAAATGACCCCTCCACATCAGGGTATGGCACAGAGCGAGGAATGATGCCAGAGTGGTCTTGTTTCCCTCCCCCAGCCCTTCCCAGATCAGCAGGAAGCCCTTGGAGATGGGCTGAGGAGTTGGCCAAGACTCCAAAGAGGAACCACTTTCTCCTTTCAGCACTTTGCCTTGCTGAATTATTGTTGATCACTTCTGCATTTGTTTTCCTTCTCTCTCTCTTTGGGAAGATCGCTGACAAACACTCTCTGCTTTGTTTTCTACCCTGACATGCTGAGGAGGTCAAGGCAGCAGAGAAAGGCTCGCTCCTTACATGCCACTGAGTATTTCTCTCATCTTTCTTTGAGCAAATCAAATTATTAAATGAAGAGCATGCTTTGGAAGAGCTAAATACAGTGTTGTCTCAGCCCTAGCTTTGAATTCCCACATATTTCCTGGGTACAATTCTTTATTCCTTCTTGTTTGAATTTCAATCTCCCCTTCACCCAGCAGAAGAACAGAAATGAGTTTGTTCCCAGATGTGTGCAAAGGACAGTGCAATTTCATAACATTTTCAAATAGTATTAAAAGAGCTGATACTAAAAAGAAATCTTCTTTTCATATTTCAGGAATTCCAATTTATTTCTTAACTTAATTAGACGTTTGTCACATAAATGTCCATTTCTCACTTTTATCTTCATCCTTCATATTCCATCTGGCACACAAGGCAAGGAGGAACTACAAAAGGAGATTCGAAGAAAGGGATAAAGACAGAAATATTGTAGGCTAATAAAATTTTGTTGTAGTCATTGAAATGCTGGCTGGGTGGGATTCACCTGACTGAAGGTGTGTGTGTGGAATGGAGGTGTCGACTTCAGAGCAGCACCAGTCAAAGGCAGGGGATTATTTTGGGGTGAGGTGGCTCCTTGGGGACTGTTTAGTTCTCTGTCCATTTGAAAAACTGGCTCCATGGTGGTCACCCACAGCCACTGAAGGGGAACCACCACTATCCCTACCTCTGATCTTTCCCTTTCTGTTGGGAATATTTTCAACAGTATGGAGGAGAGGAGATTTGTGGGGTTAATATGGATACAGGGGAGCTTTGCATGGCAAGGACAAGGGTTTCACATCCATCCCATACCAACACCCCAGGCATGAGTGCAGCTCCTTTTGGTGGTGATGTCAGAGCAATAATTCCTGTCCTGTGGTGGAAAAGGACGTGTGTAGAAGAGCTGCCCAGCCAACCCTTAATGAATGTTTACAGGAAAATGCCATAGTTTCCTTGCTGCTCTCTCTGAGTTCATGTTTTATCCACATCTTCAGGCTCTTGAGTTTGCTAATGGTTTAATAATGCTTAAGAAAAAAATTATTAATAAAGTGTCATATTATTAAACTGGCAGTGAGCAAGAGTAAGAAGCAGATTTTAGCTTTTATTTAACTGAAGGTTTTTCATAACATTCATTATGAAATGAATGTTTGCTCATTTGTGTTTGATTTTAGTTAACTTTCCTGCATCTCTCCAATTTTTCCAAAAGTGCCAAAGGCTTTATTTTTTTTTCCCTCTTGTATATTTAAATTACTTCAGCACCAACACCTGAGTTTCTGTAGGATATTCCCTCCCTTGCATAGCCTTTATCTGATTGGTCACACTCACTGAATGAGCACAATCTCTGCACATGGACACCCCTGAAAGATTCCTAGGAGAAACAATGATTGTTTGCTGAGAAATAAACAATGATTTACAGATGAGCTTGTGTGCAACCAGATCAATTGGTCATTCTGAAGGAAGAGTGAATCCTCGTTTCAGAGGGGAGAATTCATGGCACTGTAAGTGGCAGCAGTGGTGACAACTAACAGTGGAAAGCAGTGTTGGGTAACAAGAGTCCAACCCAATATATTTTGAAGGCCAAGGAACTGGGCAAAGGTGTCACATAATGTAGGAGAGCAAAAAGCTCTGGAGCTGCACTTGTAGTTCTGCTGAAATCAACTGAGGGTAAAATCGGTCATTGCCAATGGGCTTGTGTACATCACACCTCTGCACCTTCTCTGGAGTACATTTTCCAGCTGGCTTGTTGGCCCATAAATTCACCAAATTAAACTTCATCCCCGAGCGTGAGCTGGGGGCTTGCTGAAGATTTGAGCCCAACGTTACTCAGGAGAAATGTAAATGTAATTTTCCAAACGATCTCGCCACTTTGTGCATGTTCATTAAACAAAAACACGTTACTTAAAATAAATGTTCCTAAAGTGAGATGGAAAAAAAAAAAAACACCACAACCCAACAACAAGAAGTGTTAGACCATTTTTAAATTATCGACCGTTTATACTACAATGTAAAATGGATTCGTATGTGCAAATCCAAGTTACATGAAATGTCAATTAAATCAACCCTAATCTCCCAGATACATTTTTTATTGCCTGATTGATGAGGGCTGCTCTTAAGGTGATGAATAGTTTTCACTCTCACAAAGGACTGCTGATTCCTTTCTACGTGTCCACTAAAAACACAGAAAATCCTTCAAAACGTCTGGCTCCGTTTGCTTCCAGGATCTAGATGAAGTGAGTGTAGGACACAATGTGGTCTAATATGTTAATTGATGTATAAAACAATACTGTACATTTAAAAACAAATCAAAAAAAAAAAAAAGAAAAAAAAAAAATACTTAAAACTACATACAACAGATTGAAACTGTTTTATTTTCCTGAGGCAAAACTCTATATAACGTCTTTGTTTTCTTTCCTATAGCAAGTCCACATGCAACACCATCGACTCTTCATTTTCCAACATCACCCATTATTCAACAGCCTGGGCCATACTTCTCACACCCAGCAATCCGCTATCATCCTCAGGAGACTCTGAAAGAGTTTGTCCAACTTGTCTGCCCCGACGCTGGTCAGCAGGCTGGACAGGTGGGGTTCCTAAATGTAAGGAAGCCGTTTTTCTTTCTTCAGAAGTGTTTGTCCTTTGTAAAAATTAACCACGGGGATTATTGATGGGGTTATTTTAACAGCATGTCGCCTGCAGGAGAGCACCTCCAATAGTTGCTGGAAGGGAGAACAAAAGAAATAATAATGCTGTGCTGCAAAAGTATTTTTAAAAGAACAATAAGAAGCCTCCCCCCCCCCAAAAAAAGCCCACTCGACCACGTTGTGGTGAAAGTAGCTTAAAGTGTCAGAGAAGCTGGTGCTTCAGTGACCTGCTGGGTCCCCCCACAAACGACTTTGCTGCATGTGTTGTAACCCTTGTGGAACCAGGGTTAACAAAATACAAAGGCAGAATAATTTTTATTAATTATTTTTGAAGTTCAGGGGAGAGTGGGGGGGGAAGGAGCAGGAAAAGGGAGGGTGAGAAACAGATGTTTCAGATCAGCTAAGTTCATTAAAAAAAAAAAAATACTGCCTTATAGCACTTTAGATCAAGTTGACCAGTACTTGAACTCAAGATGTTAAAAGTACAGTTTATTATGGTTTGTTATTTCTGTAAGCAGTTATCTTTTCCCCTTATCTCTATGAAAAATTAAGCAGAGTTCCAAAGCTTCAAATAACCATTTTCATTTTTTTTTTAATCAAATAAAGTGAATCATCTTGCTATTATTGAAATAGCATTCTGGATGAATACAGAATTTATAAATTTTATGTAAATCAAATCTAAAATAATGCTCTGAATATTTCATGAAATGTAATGCATGTAACTTTTTCCAGCCAATGAAGTAATAACTGGCAAAATTACTGCTTCTCTCTTGACATACTGAAAGTGTTAATGAGAATTAGTTTAATTATTAGCATCTAATTTATTACACTTATTTAATAAGCTGTATTGTTCTCAGTGTTTTCCTTTCCCCAGCAGAAAAACTGACTCTACTTATTCCAGCCAGTCCTGGCTTTGAATAATGTCTGCAATATGTTAGCAGATACATTTATGTCTAGACAACAAATCAATACAGTGCTTTTCTTTTTCCTTGAGTATTCATTTGCTTAATTTATCCCAAACCATTCAGCATTATGAACTGTTAGCACACTCACAATGAACAGGCAGCAGGGGTCTTCTTGGCAGGAAAGGGACCTAATTGGGAGACAAGATAGTGTTTGAGAGATGTCACTAATATATTAGTTTATTAAAGGTGCTGGATGTTGGAAAAATAAATATCCCTGAAGGATTGCTTCTTGCTGCAAACACTAGTAACTGCAGTCTTTGAAGTCTGTGGGAGTGCTGTAAAGTTAAATGCAGATGAACTTGAGTCTTATTTATCCCCTGAACCATTTTTGCTCTAGCACAAGTGTGATTTGCACCTCCACGACTTTAAGGCCTTTTGTCAGTGCCAAAGCAGGTGAAATGAAAATAAAGTCCCAAGTGTTTTGCCAGGATGAGTATTTTGTCCCCAGCAATTCAGGCTAATGGAAACTCTAACAGGAATTAAAATATTATTTTCTTTAGTAGTACTTAGAATATGGATCTGTGTTTAAAGCTGAGCTTTTATCATCAATGGAAAAGCCAATGTTCAGTGCCAGAAGAACTGCAGTGAGATCAATTTGTAGAGTGCTGTCGAAAATGATCTCATCATTTTTGTCACTAAAATGGAACACCTGATTCACAGCCTGTCCTACTTTCTCTTTATAATGGTATTTGGCATCTATCTGTACGGTTTTCAAGTGTCCAGGCTGGGTTACATTTAAAATGTAAACTTAATAAGCTGGGGGGGGAAGGGCTGGCATGTTTTTTCTAAGCCTGATTCCTGTTTTTGTGATACTTGAAAACACTTTTACTTATGGACACATTTTTCTGGTGATTAATTGAAAGACCACACTCGTGTAGCTGATCCCCTTCAGCCTGGGACTGACCACATCCCAGACTGAAGGGAGGGTGGGTTTTTTCTCCCAGTGTGCAAAACGAAGCTGTTCTAAGTCCAGTCATTTCTCCATATGATCCTAAAGGCAGCTAAACCAAGAGCTACACTATTGCTAACTCAAAAGGGATGTGGGAGAACAGTTATTTTAATATGCACTCATTCATTTTCCTGTAATAAGATATCAGCCTGATTTTGAAGACCACCAAAAACGCTTGTTTTTTCTCTTAATGAGCAGTATCCTTAAGAAATTTACACTCAAGTCCTAGGCACTGATATCCTGAGGGTACAACAGAGGCACAAAACTGGGGGGTTTTAGGGATCAAAAATACTGCTTCACCTCTCACTGAGCATGTGTTAATGCTGCAGGAAGTGTAAGGAGGAGTAGAATTTAATTCAGGGCAGTTCAGACAAGCTGCTAATAGGACAAGTGTTTAAAAGCCAGAATTTGCAAGGTTCACAAAGTTTGAGACAAAGTTCCTTGAAGTCCATGGAGAATTTGAGCCAGCACTTTCTTTGCCACCTCTCAAGTAATTGTAAATGTGTTGCACATAGTTTTCAACTAGATTGTTGTTACTGGAGGTTCCTAATAGCTGATTTTTAGTATAATTTCTGTCTGTTTGCTTGTTTTTCGGCAGCCCAATGGTAGCAGCCAAGGCAAGGTGCACAATCCATTCCTTCCTACCCCAATGTTGCCACCACCACCTCCGCCACCAATGGCTAGGCCTGTGCCTCTGCCAGTGCCAGACACAAAACCTCCAACCACATCAACAGAAGGAGGGGCCACCTCTCCCACTTCTCCAAGTAAGTATAGACGCAGCGGGATCCAAGGGCTACCGGCACCGCCGGCGCTCGGCTGTGCGGGGATGAGGACTGGACTCATCCTGGGAAGCAGGAGAGCTCTCTGCTCTCCACGGTGGACAAAACTCTGAGCTGCTTCTGTGTTAGCAGGGAAAGCCTTAGCTTAAGGTTGCAGTTTTATTTTTGACTTGGTTGGCATTTCACATAACCACGTGTGAGGGAAATCGAGGCCGGTGGCTCAGCTGTGACACAGAGCTCGGACCTTTGGGATCTTGTTTGCTGCCATGAGGACTCAAGTTGACATCCCATCCCTGGAAGTGCTCAAGGCCAGGCTGGATGGGGCTCTGAGCAACCTGATCTAGTGGAAAGTGTCCCTGCCCATGGCAGAGGGGTTGAAACCCGGGTGATCTTTAAGGTCCCTTCCAACCCAAACCATCCCATGGTTCTGTGATAAGTTGGTATCTCAAGCCAGGCTTTCAAGGACAGATCCCACATGGAAGTCAGGCAATCTCCTTGAAAACATCACTGCTTATAAACACTAAACTAACAACCCTTTCCAGTTTGCTTCAGTTATCGTTCTTTTGGGAATAAATCTGCCTAGATTAACCCAGACATCTTTCCCTTATGCCTTGCATGTTAGGCAAGAAGTTTTGGTATGTCTTAGGGCCAGGGAGAAAGCTCTAATCCTCTCCCACCACCCACACGGCTCCCATATGCATTTTGTGTAGCCACAAGTCAAATATACGAATTCCTGGATACACACTTGGGGATACCACTTTGGAGTCACTCTTCTGGGAAACAAATGCAATTCAGCTGTGTCTGATGCTTTAAAAAAAAGTCTGGATGTTCAGGGAGTTAATTGTGAAATGATTTAATGAAGCTATGCTCAAACTGACATTTAAAAACAAAAGGGAAGCTTTCAGTGCTTTAATGGCAACTGTAGGGGACTTGTTCCACAGTGAAGGGAGTCCAAATAACATCCACAAACAAAAATCAATCTAATCGAAAGAGCAAATCCCTTTGTGTGCTTTTCAAGCTTATTATTTAAATGCTATATGCAGCCACTGCTTGATGTGCAAAGAGGTACTCACTCCTCAGACCAAGTGAAGCCTACGTTTTTAAAGCTTTATATACTGTTCAGGAGACTTGCACAGGTTCCAGGGGGCATTTTTAAAATCTGGTAGTTCCTCAGAGGTTTTCATTGCCTTCTGCTACATGATAGTGCATCAACTGCAAACTCAGCAAGATGCTCTGGCTCGCTTGGAAATTGAAATGGGTTTTAGTATGAGACAGTCTGGTAAGATTGTGAACACGATCTTCTAGAATCAGGACTTCTCAAATTGATCAGCAGATTTTTGTTGAGTGAAGAAGTTGATTCATTCCCTCCCCTCCGCTCCTCTTCCTGACCTTAGACCAACACTGGTGCTATCAGGAAGTTTTGACACTTTCTGAGGGGACTTTTGAGTCCTATCAAGAAGATTCAGCGGTGGGATCTAAAAGGTTAATGTTTAGTCATAGTTATCACTGAGCACAGACAGCAGTGCCTTACTATTTCCTTGTCTTCAGAACCGGGAAAAACAAAACTAGGTCAGTGTGTACTTGTCATTACGGTTGTGACTCAGTTTACTGGCAGTGTCTGGTGTCGAAAAGAAAAGATTCCCAACAACATTTTAGCAGTAATCTTAATTTTTACGATACTAGTGATTGTGTAAAGAAGCTCAGAGTGTGTCTGGCTGGATTCTCAGCTGGCAGAAAAATGGGCATTTCTCCTCTGAAGGGAGCAGGGCACCCATTGGTGTCGGCTTGGAGCTGGTCACTGGGCTCTGTGTTCAGCAGACAGCTGCCACGTTAATTGGGAATGGAGGTTTTCTCAAGAGCAGCCAGTTAATGGTATTTAAACAAAAGATTAGGAAAATAATTACTGTTTGTTAATTAGCCACGCTGATGTCTAAACATATAGTTCTGTACATATTCAGGCACGCATCTTCCTTTTGGTGAGGGGTTTGAATAACAGTGGCTCGAGTTGTAAAGAAGCATATAATTTAATTTAGGGACAAATTTTACAGAAAAGTAGATTATAGGAAATATTTCCTAAGAAAAAATAGGACATATAAACCAAAGCCAGTGGAAGTATTGGCCACGTAAAGAGCAAAGCAAACTGAAGTTTCGGGCGTCGCAGCCAGGGTTTGCCAGGAGGACCCACTGGGCTCCATTCAGTGTGTCAATCAGGACCAAACCTCCATTTTCCTCCGTGTTTATTTTGTCCTTAACTAAATATTAGCCTTCAAACAGCGAGTGCAGATTCACCAGAGTTCCATAAAAGCCGCACAAAAAGGTGTTTTCCATGGTTACGGGCTGCTGGAGCGCACCGGTTCTGGGAGTGGCGCCGGGCTATGGCTGACTGCCCTGCAGAGCTCGAGGATATTGGAAAGTCACTTATGCAACAAAGGCAGGAGAGATGTGAAATTTTGGCCAGACTCTCTCCTTAGCTGTGTGGAAGAGAATGAACCCCCCTTCCCAAGGAAATGGAGTGAAAGGGGTTGGCATTTGCTCCATTCTCCTTCCCTTTTTTGGTCTAGCAGAAAGCCCTCAGCAGAAACAAAATGCAGTCACGGCCCAACCAAAAATTGGAATATGGCCCTCCTGAGGGGTGCAGGAGCCAGGAGCAGCTGTTCAATACAGCATGGCCTCCTGGGAATGAGAGCTAAAAATCACAACAAGGTGGTTAATGATTCTCAGAGCAATAGTGAAACTCTCCAGCTGTGACATTAACCAAAACATGAACATTAGTGCTGTCCAAGGAAGGAAGAGCCCCTGGAGATGCACACTGGGGATTTGCTGCTACTGGGTGGCCAGGCATGCTCTGGGAGCTGACAATTTCAGCTGTGAATCCTATCCCTTTGGAAAGCCAGCATTTTCCTCAGTCAGATGGCACAGTGGAGATGGGATTCACGAGGTTTGAGGAGGTTCATTTTTCCTCCACAAAAAGCTTTTTCAGTAGAACACGTCTTTGATATCAGAAGCAGTCCCACCATTATCTCATCTCAGATCTCTTCTCGATTTTCTTTGGTTGGTAACCCATTACAAGCACAACAGAGTATTTTCTTGAACTTGGCAGTTTTGAGGTTTAATATCTCACTGCCCAAAGCAAACACCACCTCCACTACATTCCAGTCCAGCTTTATCACTATCATAATTAAATCACTCCAGAGCAAACTCTAAGATACTGCTATCCTGTCCACTCTGACTTTTAAACAGCTTTTTTAAACAAAATGTTATTTTCTGAGATTCACAACTCTTAACTTTAACGAACTCATTACTGGTTAATGACCCTTTGAGCAAAGGAGCTTTCTTGTTAAATGGCATTTGTGTCAGGATGAGGAGAATGATCTTGTGGCTGCAGTACAGGATTCATAAAGCCAAGTGCCTGGTCCTGCCCTTGGGTCACAACAACCCCATGGAACTCTCCAGGCTTGGGACAGAGTGGCTGGAAAAGAACTTGAGGATGTTGGTCAACAGCAGCTGAACATGAGCCCAGGTATGCCCAGGTGGCACCTGGCCTGGATCAGCACTGACCACAGGACCAGGGCTGTGACTGTCCCCTGTGCTGGGCACGGGTGAGGCCACACCTTGAATCCAGTAGAAAAGCATTGAAGTGCTGGAGAGTGTCCAGAGAAGGGAATGGAGCTGGGAAAGGGTCTGGAGCCCCAGGAGTGGCTGAGGGAGCTGGGAAAGGGGCTCAGCCTGGGGAAAAGGAGGCTCGGGGGGATCCTGTGGCTCTGCACAACTCCCTGACAGGAGGGGGCAGCCGGGGAGGCAGGCTCTGCTCCCAGGGAACAGGGACAGGACAAAGAAGGGAAATGGCCTTAGGGCACACCAGAGGAGGTTTAGGTTGGATATTGGGAAAAATTTCTTCACAAAGAGTGGTCAAGCACTGGAGCAGGGGCAGTGGTGGAGTCCCCATCCCCAGAGGGATTTAAAAGCCCTGTGGATGTGGCACTTGGTGACACGGGTTAGTGGTGGCTTTGGCAGTGCTGGGGTAGTGGTTGGACTCAATGATCTTAAAGGTCTTTTCCAACCTAAACATTTCTATGATCCTGCAATCAGATTGGCTTTCTCTCCCTTCCTCTGCTATGCATTGACTGAGCACCTTCTGGGCGAGTTTGAGCTTTCTGTTCGCTCCCTTCCCCATCCATAAGAAAGAGCGTTGACTCTATCACTCAGTTTGGTAAAACTTGCAGTTCCCTCTCAGATGCTCAGCTGCAGAATGCACTGCAGTAGGAATTGTTCTACTGCACCACATTCTTCCAGTGAATCCTCTTGCTACAGCTTGAGAAGTATCACAGCTCTTCACATCAAACACAGATACCTGTCATCTTGGTCTCTAGAAGGGAGACCTAGTGGTACATCAGGTCATCACTCACCCAGATCATCTTTACCAACCCTTTTAATCCAGAAACATGATAAATTACACACTCCTGCTCTTAATAGCAATTATTTCAGGAAAGTATATCTAAAAGTAACATTTCCCTACTGCAGGCAACTTCAAAACACACAACATCCCCAAAACTGTTTGTTTGTCTTGTCTTTCATACAGTTTCTTGCCATTTTGGCTAAATATCAAAGCTGTCTGTGTGAGCAAATGTTCTTTCTCTGCCAGCTCCTGTTTTGCTTGTTCCTGAAGTGAAGCATCATAGCAAATTCGTGGCATCACATTCATTTCCTTGGCTGTGGGCTATGATGTTGCAGACTATCCTCAGTGAGTTCCAGTAGCAGAAAGAGCAGGCTGGGCAGGAAGCTGTTTCTATTCATGCCCCACGGGACAGCTATCAGTGTAGGTCTATGCAATTCCCATGGAGCAAAGCTGATAAAATCTGGAGAAGATCTGCCTGAGAGACCTGGCTGCTGTTCCTTGTTCCTTTCCATGCTTTGGCTTTTCCCAAACTGGAGTTTGAAGACCCCAGCGTAGGCTTAGCTGATATGTATGCTATAATATAATGTGACCCAGCTTTATCCAGTGAGACAGTTTGCCCCATCCTAATTTTGGGACAAAGCCTGGTGATCAGACTTCCAGGAATCCCACCTCCACATCAGGTAAGGGTATTTATCTGAAGACAGTAAGGTGCAGCTGGAAGTTGATCATAGTCTAAGCAACACTCAGTACTTCTCCCTTCCCTGAAACAAAATTTCTCCCCTAAGAGGGGAATGCTTATTCCATGTCAGCTTAATATTCCCAGCCAAAACGTCCCCTTACAATCCACAAACATCCTGGAACATTTTACAGGGAAGAGGGAACAGCACCTTGGGAGAGTCCAGTGTAAATCCTCTGCATATTTGTTGTTGTGGTGCTCTTCCCCCCTTGGCTCCAGCAATGCAGTTATATGACCTGAAGGAAATACCAAGCTGACATCCGAGTATTTTCAGAGAGCAAGTTAAACATCGTTTGGAGCGGAAGGAAGGTATACATAGCAACTCACCCAGCGAGCTTTGAGGGGACTTCTGTGCATATTACACACTTCTCAAATGCTTTCGAATTTTTGTTTGAACAGAGAAGCCATTTAAGTCAGCATTCTGCTGGTTCCCCTTTGATTTTCTACCAAATATCACAGCAAAAATACCTGCCAACGGGGAACTGTAAACAAGATCTTGAGTTCCTTCCCTTCTGGGTGGAACTTACCTGCTCCAAGGGATTAAATGGCCTCTCCACTCAATCTGCTTCCTTAAAAGTAGACCAGGAGAACCAAACAACAGATGTTTGATTTTTGAGCTCTAAGTTAATTTTCCCCGCTGCAGAAGGAATTCTTAGTCTTGCACAACATTAGTTCATTAGTTAGGTAAAACAAAAAATACCTCCACAAAGAACAGCACAGAAGAATTTTTACACATGGCACTATCCACAGGGAAATGCCCTTTGCAAATGTGTGGCTTCTTTGAATTATTAACCAAATTAACGTGGTGAAAAAGTGAGGAGAACATCTCACCAGATCTACTCAGTTAATTTCTTCTTTGATTTGCAGGTAGGAGTAACACCCAGCTTACCTGTTTATACTCTAATATTCAAGTTGCACCACAATTTGCAAAACTGTCTCAGGATGATGAATTAGTGCACTTAAATTCCTTTAAGACTCTGTGAACGAGAAGTGTTCCTTGCATGATTTTTGCAAGTTAGCTTCTTGGAGAAAAAAGCTCACCACAGCAGAAACAAGTGGGAAAAATCCCTTCTTAGAATCCAGGAGTGCCTTGTCTCCCCTCATATCAGTAGGAAATGAGGATATGCAGTTCCTGGGGTGATTCCAGGGAATCTTGAGAAAGAGAAGTTTTCTGATGAAACTGTAAGAACCAAGATGCATCACAAGACGTTTGTGAGACTTGGGCAGAGAGGGAAGGGAAGGATGTGGTTCTGCATGCTCCTAGACTTGGGAACTCCACGCCCAAGGGCTTTGTGGGATGCAGAACATCCACATGGATCCAAGTGCAGCCTGGGCATTCATCAGTGGGAAATCCCTCCAGGGCTTTAAATGCAGGAAGTCCCAGAGCTGGAAATAATCAGAGGTGGGAAAGAATGGGAGAAAGCAAATATGTGACCTGTTCTGGTTGCATCTGCTTATGGCTTCTAAGAGAGGTGATAATGGCTAAGGTGGAGCATGGTCTGATTCAGCACAGTCCTAAACTAAAGGCTCCTCCAATGAAATCCCTCTTCACCAGACATTTGCCTTCAGAAAGACAATAGGGTTTCCTCCACACAGCAAACTCAGTGTCTTCTCCAAGTCTTAACTCCCTTTACTTTTCTGTAACGTTGAGGCCTCAACATTATATTTAGCCTGACTGGAATTTGGCAAGTAACTTTCCTTTTACTATTGTTTTTTTGTCTCTTCATTGGATAGTTAGGTTGTCTGGGGATTTTATTAAGCAGAATGCATTCCCATAAATATATTCAAAATAGACAGGAGCCCTCTTTGTATTAAGGCATCTATTTACATTATTTGAATTTAGATCTAAACATGCAAAAAACTGAGGAAGGGAGAAGATTGTATGAGGGTTTTCAAATGAGAGGAAGACTAAAAATGCATTGAAAGCTTTTGGATGTGGAAGTACGTGGCATTGTGGACAGTTGCAGTGGAGAATATAATGCAACAATAAAATCATTAAAGTACTTCAAGTTTGGAAGTAATCTGGGTTCTTGGCTTGCATTGCATTTAATAGCTTTACATTTATGGGAGCCACTCCAGTTTTTAAAGGCAGCTTCAGCCTTCAGACTGATTGCACTTACCACCCCAGTGAAACTGCAACCCATTAATTTTTTACCGAAAGGATCTTCCTAGTTTGTCAAACACATCAAGTGAACATTTTAGAGAGTGCAGACCACAGCAGTATGAAAACCAAAACTTTATATCCAGAGAGAATGCTGGATTAGCATGAAATAAAGGGTCTGATTCTGTTAATGAGCACTTTGGTAATTTCACTGCTCTACAAAACTCCGTTAAAAATAGAGATACCAGACATTTGAGTGAAAACAGTCAGGACCTGCAGAAATCTCCTGTGCCAGCCCATCATGGAAAGGCCTGCAGTGGTTCTCCTTCAGGCTGGAGAGATCCCACGTTGTGGCTGTCCCCTCTCCCAGAGCCCAGTCCCCTGCGTGTCGATACCATTGAGCCCAAACCTTTCCAGTGTCTCAACCCAAACTCTCGCTCTCTAAAACGTTCGCACATTTCTGTGTTAAACATCTGCTTAGGTGGCTCTCAGACAGTGTGTTTTGGTGTTGTTCGTGTGCAATCTAGTGCCGCTTCCTCAACGCATGTGTCCCTTCCCTTCACAGCCTACTCGACACCCAGCACCTCCCCCGCAAACCGATTCGTCAGTGTTGGACCACGGGATCCAAGCTTTGTAAATATCCCTCAACAGACTCAGGTGGGCCGCTTTCGACTTCTCTGTTTGCCTGCAGCCTCTTCTCCTCCTCCTCCAGTGTCCTCTAACGTGTCCCCGCGGAGCAGCTGCACTGCCGCTGTCACTTCACCCACATGGTCTCAGTAACTACAGTGAAATGTCACTTGCAGTTTGTTTGTCTGTTGTGGTTTTGTTTGGTTTTGTTATTTTTTTTGGGCTTGTGTGGTAATAACGCTGCTTTCCTAACTGGAAGGACCTCTCTTGCTTTCTAAGGTGTTGGCTCCCGGCGCGCAGTTGTTTGCTCGAGGGCTGGGGTTTCAAAGGCTTTGGCTCCAACCCGCTCCCCAGGCACTGCATTTAATTGTTTAGATTTCATGGTAGGGAGAAATCCTTCCCTGCAAGGGTGGGGAGGCCCTGGCACAGGGTGCCCAGAAAAGCCTTGGCTGCCCCTGGATCCCTGGGAGTGTCCCAGGCCAGGTTGGAAGGGGCTTGGAGCACCCTGGGGTAGTGGAAGGTGTCCCTGCCCATGAAACAAGTTGATTTTTAAGGTCCCTCCCAACCCAAACCAGTCTGTGATATGCAAAAGGAGCTCAGAGAGACTCATCAGGTAACACTGCCCTGTAGTCCCCTACCAGACACCACGGGAGACTGCTCCAGTGACTTCCATGTAAAAAAATACTCAAATTCCTGGTTGGCCGTTTGCATGGTGGGCTTTGAGCGAGCAGGAGATTTTGTAATTGCGAGCACATCTGTTTTCCTTACACAAAGAGAAAAAAGTCCAGTTGAGGCAGGCCTATAAAGCTGTGTTAGCTGAATTCATGGTCCTGCTATGGTCAAATCAGAAGCTCAAGTAAACATTTGTGTTTCTTTAGGAGAAGGACGAGATTTAAATGTGCTTTTTCTAAGCTGTATCGAATTCCCAGGGTCGATTAAGAAAATAGTTGTTGGCAGTTTTGTTAGCAGCTAATTTGAGCCAGATGTTGAAAAAATTAAGTCTGGGCTTAATATCACGTTATCATGGGGAGGAAGGTATAAAAAAGTGAGCAGAGTTAGTGCTTTAGGACAACTGCAGTTTATAGTTTGAAGTGATTGCTTGACTACGTTGCAATTCTTTTAAAGGTCAACTGCACGAAATATTTGTGATTTTGTTTTGAGCCGGTTGCAATGACTGAAAAGTAATAACTCAAATAACTAGCAAACTGGGCATTACTACCCTTAGCTCTTGTAAGTTCTTTCAAATGGTTTATAGGCTTCTGAATAATTAGTGTGCAGATTAATGGCTGTCACATGCCACAGTAGGTGCATGAAGACAGACTCCTCGTTGTGATGGCTTCAGCACCTCCACTGTCACTGAAACACAGGTCACTCATTCCCAAAGATTTTCACTTTACAGGGCTGCAAGCAGCCGCCTGTGAGCACAACGTGGTTTTTTGCTGTCTGCTCGTTGTGTACAATTTGTTAGGGGCTTTAGTTTATAGCTCTGTGCACAGCACAGGTTAAACTATATCAAATCTCAAACCTTCTCTGCATTAAATAGGGTCACAGAAAGTACAGCAGCAATGCAGAGAGGTGTTTAACCCATCAGATTCTGGGGGGTTTTTCCATGCCTTAACAAAACTCAGCCTGCACCCCACTTTTCCAGTCTTGTGCTTTATTGGGTTCGTGTGTGTGACAAGTTTTCATGCACCTCCACATTTAAATCATATTTCTCCAGTTGTTTTGGGAAAAACTGGAGTACAGAGAGGTACACTGAAATAGGGAAACAGGAATGTTAAGGTGTACTGCTAAAGTCCTTAAGCATTTGGTCTCTCTCCCTTCATAGCTCAGGAAACCTGAAACCCTTTGGAGAATGCAACTTACCTTTTCCAGAAGACTTGAAAAACTCCTACTTGGTAAATTGATTATGTAGTAAGATACAACAGTATTAAGTCCCCAAAAATATTTAAAACTTACTTGCATCCTGCAGCCTAAGTTTCCCAGATAAGTTTGTTGACTGTAAACTTTTATCCTCCTTATTTATGACTTAAATCATTTTAAAGTGCTCTAGCGTTACTTTAAGTGCTCCTCTGTAATGCAGTGTAGTGAATAACAATGCTGTACAGTGAAAAACAATACTCAAGCACAGCTTTCAATTAAAGTCTAACATGCTGCAGTGGGCAAGGAGACTGACTTCCAGTCTCTGACTCCAGCTGCATCTCCCTGCTTCTATACATCATTACACCACCACAACCCACTTGATACTAAATATATAATTTATCAGCAAACTCACTACTTATTCATGAAAGAACTCTGAAGTTGACTGTGCTTTGAGTCAGAGGAGTGAGGTAAAAGTGCAAACTGCCATGATTTGGGATTTACTTAGCATTCCTCTAAACAAAGACAGGCTTTTGCACTTTCTTTGCAGGGCATTAGCGTATAGAACAACCACTTAGGATTTTTTCAAAATGAAAATGTAAAAACACATAGGGCTGTGTTATTGAAAGCAGCTGGGGTGGCTCCTTTCCATCAGAATCTTTATAATGCATTCAGAGTCAGGCTAAGATGCAGGTCCTGAGGACCACTAACTGCCAGGGACACAGCTCCCTGAGACAAGAGAAAGCAGGGAACACTCTGAGCTTCTGGAAGTCAAGCTTAAATATAAAGGTTAAGAGACTCTTTACTGCTGGAACAATAAAATAAAAATGAAGGCTGTATCTGAACATCTGCTTTTTAAAAATTATGGTCCAGCTACAACCCATATGAAAATATTTTGGTCAGCTTTTTGGTGGCTCTGATGTTCTCTTGGTGGAACATTGGACTACAGGCACTTCTTACACATCATCATCATCATCATCATCACTAGTCTTCAAATGCTGCAGAAGTAAGTCTGTGCACAGGGATGTGGCAGCTCCATGGAGCAGGAGTCACAGTTCCCATACATGGACATTCAGAATAAAATTCCAGGCAAATGACTGGGTTGGGGCAAGGATCATTCTGTCCTGGGCTGTTTCTAAACAACCAAACCCAGTACATGCCTCTCTTAACCAGCATTAGAAAAATTATCAGTAGATATTTCCATTAGCACTATGTTCTGATTTATGTCATGTTGCACCAAGCATAATCTCTTAAAGGAATTTTATAGAATTTATATAATATTCATAAAAAAGCCATCTTCCTGTGTCAACAAAGGTTGTAACAGGACAACCACTCCATGAGAGAAGAGATGGGGAAATAAACTGCTTTAAGTCAGTAGTTCTGATTCTGTAACAGCCAGAGGGCTGTTGGCTTTGCCTGGTTTTAGCAGTTCCCAAACTTTTCAGTTAGTTTGGTTTTCCATCCACTGCTTACACCATCCATCACTCTGCCACTCCACTCACTGCACAATTGTCCTGTCTGGGGGGTTATTTGAATCTAAATTTCTGTTTCAGCTATTAGAAGCAACACTTGACTTGGCATCCCCTGTATATGTTGACAAAAAGGCACAGGTGTTGTAACCTTTGCTTGATAAATCATTTACTTTTGCTACTTGACTCGCAAGCAATATGGGGGCATCAGCTTTTTAACTGCCTTTTCCATATGCAAATCAGAAATACAGGATGCCTGGGTACAGGAGCTCTGGTTTCAAAAGCAAGTTGGTCTGGATACCTCATGACTAAGTAATAGATACGTCTCTCATATTGCCAGGGACTTGTAATACGGAGAGTGGTAGAGAGATGGGAAAGTCCCATTACATTAATTAGGGATGAGCCTCTTGGTAGCACCAAGGTGAATAAAGGGGTCTGAATTTTGAGGTGTTTTTTCCTTAAAATGAATAGTGAAACACAGGGTATGGGCTGGGAGTGCCTGCAGCTGGGAATGCTAAACCAGCAACCTGTGACCAGGGTTTGCCACTCACGGCCCCAAATGCTGTTTGCTGCTCTCTAATGCCCTGGCTTTGCTCTAGGGTACAAAATTCCTTTAGGGATCAGCATGCTGCACTCATCATGCTGCAGCTCCACTTCACACTAAACATTGTTTACTAGGCTCAGTCCTGTTTGCCACCTACTTAGCCTACATCTTCCTGGAAATTGTACTTGGGGTGCTAAAAACAGCTCCTGAGAAACACATGCCTGCTCCATCTAATCGCTCCTACCTGCCAGTGGCCCATGTGCCCTGCACAGGGAGGTGATGAGGATGCAGGGAACAGAAACTGCCTCCCACTGCAGGCACCCAGGCAGAGAATCAACCACTTTACCCTGTGAGAAAGTGAATCCTGTAGCCCTGACCAGCTTTTTGAGAAGAAATCCCTCTCTAATGTAAACAATCTTTATATCAGATCCATCCCAGGCAGTTTCTAAAATTTAGTTAAGCACAAACCCTAATATTTATTCCCTTGCCTTTCTCTAAATGAAAGATAAAACTTATATCTAGAAGAACAGAAGTAGCAGCTCTTCTTGGTTTTGCCTTTGCACAATCCCAAAGCACAGTCAGATCCTGGATAATAAGCAGAGGTCTTGTGTTTTCACACTTTCCCTGGTGGGGCCCTAGAGCCACCCAGCTACAAGAGAGCTCTACATAGAGCTGCTCCTTTGTAACACAAAATGACTGAAACAAAAGGCCTGTAACCTGCCTAGAACACTGGAATAAAGTTTAAGAAAAATCCCAAAAGTCAAGCAAGCTTATCTAGGCAGCAAAATAACAGGTATGGAAACCAGCAAGCTCAGCAGAACAGCCTTATAAAGACCAGGTACAAAAATGCACCCTGTGAAATACATCTTTAAAAGAGCAATAGTAACTTAGGGGGGAAAACCACTGAAGTTTAGCAAAATGTTTATAGTACAAGGAAATTGCTAACTCCTTTCAATCTGCTCCTGCTCTCTGCCTTTCCCAAATTAGACAGTGGTATCTTTGTAGCTTTCTCCTTTTGGACTTTTATTTATCTCTAAAAAAAACCACCGTATGCCTCAGGTGCATACACAAACCTAATTGTACAATTATTTTCTTTCCCAGAGACAAGGCAAAGCCTGTTTTGCTTTCCCACAAGCCTTTTAGAGAGCAAACTGCAACCTGCAATTTTTCACTGGCAGCACTTTAAAACAAAGGGCATGAGGAAAAAAAATCCACCGAGCTGGATGCTGTGTCCTGTAGGATAGCAGATGTGAGCTCTGTCAGACCAGGGGGAGGCAGATTCCAGAGGAGAGGGTCCTTCTGTGAGAGCAGCCAGGTGCTGCTGCCCAAACACTGGAATCCAAGGAGCGTGGTGCAGGTGATGCCCCTCTCCAGGCTGGAGGCAGGGAGGCAGGGAAGCAGCCCCAAAAGTGTATGGGATCCATAGATCAAAGTCAGCACCTTGACTGGGAAGCTGATGCAGCTCCTCCAGCGCTTCGCTCCCGCGGCTGAAACCACAGAGCTGCTCTGTGCCCAGGTTCCATTGCCACCCTATGGAAGAAAGAAACCAGTGCACACATTTTCCTCTGCACAAATCAAACGTGTGCCTGGCTTCACGGGGATTTTCCATCCCTGCCTCTCACTGCCACCGTGCCGTGCCCTTTGCCCCCTCCCGAGGGGACGCCGAGCCCCGCGCAGCTCGTGGCCGTGTGCTTTATTAATGGGCACCACGGGCTGCCTGGCCTGTCTGCCTCCACACCCTGCTGCCTTCCTCCCGTTTCCCAGAGCCCAGGAATGGCACTGGTCAGACAGGCAGGACCTGCTGGCCCTGGGGAGGCAGGGTTAGGGCAGGGTTAGGGCACTGTGCTGACAGCTGAGCCACCGCCTCGCTCCGCACACGGGGCAGGGCAGGGGCACCTCGAGGGGTGTGTGGGGGACATGGCAGAGAACATGAGAGGCTGCAGGAACGACACCAGGCCTTTTATTTTGGGGGTTCTGAGCAGAACTATTTATAAGCCAGGTCAGAGCTACTTGTTGCTCAGAGGACTGTCCCTCCTCAGGATCAGAATACTCATCCTGGAGGCCAGGCACACTGCTTGTGTCTGAGTGGGAATGGGGATGAAGAGCACTACCTTAGAAGCATTGGTTTGCTTTAGCCCCCTAAGAATCCCATATTCCATACAGTAACTTCCCTAAGCCAGTACTTGTGTCCAATTTCAGCTGCAAAGCTCTTCTAAGCAGAGACTTGACCGCTCCTTTTCTTTCTCTTGGCCTGTCCAGCAAATGTAGTGGGAGGTTCAGAACAGCATTTCCAGGAAAGAATAACATCTCTGGTGGGTAGAGAAGATAAATTTGCATAGATCAGATATAAAAACACAGTTTTGGGGTGTGGGACTGCTACTTTCTGGAGCTGCTGAATTTAGAGGGATCACTCTGCTCCCAAACCCTGCAGGGATCTGTGGATTTTCCCATATTGGCAAAGGGAAGTGAGGGCTGCTCTCCAACACCTGGAGGCTCTGAGCCCTCTTATGATCACTCAAAGTTTTGATCTCTGCCAAAAAAAGTGTTTTGCTGTTGAACCAGTGGCATCAGGCTACTGACACATGACCTGAACTTTGGTGCTGTGTTTCCTCTTCCACCTGGGATGTAGCAATACTGTCCTGAACTTGAGGGTGGCCTGGAGATGGCTCTGAAAATGTAGTGTGAGCCTAGAGAGAGTGTGGCTAGGAAGTGCAGCACCAGACTCTATCAAGGTTCACAAAGGTGACCAGAAATGAGGGTCACTCCCCTTCCCTCCTGTTCAGCTCAGGGCACAGAACCCATTTCGCTTGCACAGAGCAGGGTAAGGAATTCTGCTCTCAGGTCAGTTCTTAAAAAGAGCTGAGAACAGCACACCTCAAAAGGAAAGCACAAATTGCAGTATAAAGATTCACAGAAAACCTCCCAATGCCATCATGTGGCTGCATCTTCAAAGTGGGCTGGAGCCAAATCAGTCCCAAAATGCCTGGGTTAGTCCTCAGCAGGGGAGATCCTTGTTCCTGGGCTTTTTCTTACTCCTCCTCCTCCTCGTAGACTCTGGTGAACAGTTCAGGCTCTTTTTTGGAAATCAGCACTCAGCATCCTATTTCCAGTAGATTTAGCATAGAATTATTTACAATGGACATGGACAAATTTCCCAAACTAAGCAATTAAACTTATTGAGTTTTCCCCCTCCTCACAATAACCAGGAAGCCTGTGCGTAAGGCTGCCTTTCTGTGGGTTTTATGGCCATTACTTACTCCACAGTGGGGGAGAAGAAAGGGAAGAAGTAAGTGTGGGCCTGGTGGGAAGAGTTGGCAAATGCAGAAATATGATGAATGAGCTGGAGAGATTTAATTTCTTACTAAATTCTCTACAAGCTGTGTAACCTTTCTTTAGCTAAACAATTACTCTAAAAGGCAATGATTTTCTGTGTTTTCATTGAAAAGTCTTCATAATAACAATGGCCTATGTTCTCCTTCTTGAAGAACTTCTGCCAAAAAACAGTTTTCTTTTTTCCATTCAGCAGGAAACTTTCTTTTATTTTTATTTTTTCAATCTCATATTCCCTGCTAACATGGATTTACAAGGCCTACCACTTACTGCATGGGGCTGGGAAGAAGCTTCCCCTCAGGCCAAACCATTTTGGTCCATCTCCTTTGTAGGGTTTCTTGCAGCTTCCTCCCAAGAGGACTGCAACCACTGTCAGAGACATAATACCAGACCCAAGTGGCCATTTAAGCTGACAAAATGTGACATTCCCTGTGTTCACAGGTCAGGGGACATGGGAGGGGACTCCCAAGATTTGTTTTTCAGCGGACAGGCAGCAGTTCTCGCTGTGTCGTGGTGGGTGCAGTTGAGGGGAGCATGACTTTGGAATGGTGGGGGGCAAACCCATCAGGTGTTCAAATTCATGGCTGCCAGTGTGAGGAAATAAAAGTGGAGCTGATCCTCCCTGAGCCACAGGGTCCAGTTTAGGGCCTGATCCCTGCTGAACCACAGGGTCCTGCAGCCAGCTGGAGTCTTGGAGAGGCTTTGAGGGCGCAGCATGGGCAGAGCACTGCTCACATCCCAACACACCCAAATCAAGCCAGTCTAGGGCGAGATTATGGTTATGTGCCTCTTGCTGCTGTTGGCTGGCTTGGCTGGTTTCCTGGCCACCACTGCCCTCCCCAGCCTCCATGGCAGATAATGCTCTATTGGATTAGTCTGCTCGCTGCTGCATCAGGTCCACAATCAATTTATTGACTCTGTCAGAGTGGCTAGTACAGTAATTGTTACAAGAGCAGAATAGAAAGCAAGAATGTGTCCACATAAAATATAAAAATGACGTTTTGTTCGTTCTTTCCTCTTTGGCCCTATAGATCTTTATGTGTTTACACAGTGGAGAGCACTTTACTTAAGTTAATCAGCTCCTTCTACATTATTAATTGCGACAGTTAGGGCGCTACGTGGCGGCAAACATATTATTGAGAGCATTGATCTCACGCTGACGGTGTGGACCTGGGTAGGTTTTGTATTCCTTCCCTTCTTTTGCAACTGCTTGAGGGCACTATCAAATCCCATTTCTCTGACTGACAATAGGCCATCGATACCATCGATCCCAGAGAGGGGTAGGAGGCTGCACACCAGGAAAAAAAAAGGATTGTACAGAGAGCCAGGCTTGGGAAGGGGCTGTTAGAAGTTGGTGATCACAATAATTACATGCCTGGCCTGATCTCTCTATTTTGTAAAGAGTAATAATTTAAGAGCTGAAGTTTCCCAAGTGCTGAAGATTTGCAGAGGTGGCACGATGAGACCTTTTAAAATGTGTGCAGAATGTATACCTTTAAAAAAAAAAAAAAAGCCATACTGACTTTTTGCAAGGGTTTTGGAAGTGCCTTTGAAAGACATTTCATGAAAGTTCAGCCTTTGCAGCTGATACCTATATGAGCTCCATAAATTCCACCCAGCCTGACAAACTCCAGTAGGTGTCACATGTGACCTGGATGGAAAAGGTCAGCAGCTGAATTTATGGCTTTTGCATTTACTTGGAACATTAAGATTTTTTGCCAACTGCCATATATACTTTTTAACAATTCCGCAATCAAAGGATTAGGACCACAATCTACAATGAAGGTCAAAAATTAAAGGCCACAATCCCTACATCCTTCCCAATGGATAGGCATTAAGCTACCTCTGTTCTAAGAATCACCTTCGCTTAATGGCTTTAGCACAGAGGTCAAGGAATGAATAAGCTCCAGAGGTGAACACCTTGCAAAATAGACTGTCCTGCTCTGAAATTATTACTGGATTCCACAGGAAGGGACCAAAAGAAGCCTTTTCCTTACAGAGAAAGACTCCCCAGTTTGCAGCAGATTCCATGTTCCCAAAACACTGAGCATCACCTCCCTAGTGCTGGAGAAATGTAAATTACATAGAGGGGAAAGACTGGGTTTTCAAAATAAAGACAGCAAAATTACCTCAGTTTTGGTAAAACCTGTTTGTATTTTAAATTTGAGAAAGGTATCTGTTTTTAGTAAGGATTGCTAACAGCATGGGAAATTGCAGCTTTCAAATTTTACCTGGTTTTAGTTTAGAACAGCAAAATACATCTTGTTTTAGGCTTTTGCTTTGATAGCATTTTCTGCTTGAACACAGGTAGAATTGGAAAAGTTTAATTTAAAACGAGGATTTCAAAAAAAAAAAGATCTAATCGAAACCAAGAGGCTAAACTTAAAAATATCTTCTAGGTTTCCCTTTAGTTGCTTCAGTTATTAATATTCAATTTTGAAAACAGAACTGACACTATAATCATAATATTCTCAGGCATATTCACTTGTGTGACCTAACTATTACATCATTTATACAAACACTGGTTATTACACATGAAGAGATGTAGCTGAATACACTGCAGAAGGCAATGAAATGTAATTTTAATTATGAGATATAAGTAACCAAAGTCACAACCAACACAATGCAGCCACCTCTGAGGCTGAACACAATAATTTAGGAAGAAATTGTTCCCTGGGAAGGTGGTGAGGCCCTGGTGCAGGGTGCCCAGAGAAGCTGTGGCTGCTCCATCCCTGGAAGTGTCCAAGGCCAGGTTGGATGGGGCTTGGAGCAACCTGGGAGAGTGGAAGATGTCCCTGCCCTGCAGGATGTGAAAAAGGATAAGCCTTAAGGTTTCTTCCACCCAAAACCATTCTAGGATTCTATGCATTTCTGCATTGCTTGGAGCAGCTTTAGGTATCCTTTTGTGCTTTTGCTATAGGTACATCTTTTTAAATATGGCAACAGAAAAAGTACCTCTTTCTAAAGAAAAAACAAAGGAAAAACTGAGATATGACATTTGCATGGGGGGTTGGGTTTTTTCATCTTTGCATGTGCTACACAATGAGATTTGAGATTTTGGAAAAACACTTTGACACATTATATTCCTTGTTTGGCTATTCCCTGGTTTGTTGGGGTTCTTTTAAGGACTTTCTTGTAGTCCTTTGGGTTAAAGATCATGTCTGAGAATCTGTGGTATGGGACCCAGCTGTACATTCATTGAAGCTGATGAGAGGAGGAGATGGAAGATTTGTTATTGACAGGAGTTTGTTTTAGAAATATGATAACATTTTTGTTTAATTGTGCTCGTCTTTTGCTTGTAAGTATGCACAGTAGAGTAAATCTAGTCTTTTTCAGATAAGACAAAGGTTAAAATGCACATTTTCTTTATGGGGAGTTTTGGAGTGCAGTCTTCATGTGTCTGTGGAGTTTTATTTTGTGGCTACAGGTGTTAACTCTCAGTGACTCTAAAGCCATCTTCTGTGATGGAGAGATGGATTTGAGTTTGGGATTTTCCCAAATTACTCATCTTGTAGGCTAAATCTGAAAGTTTGGGCCAGGTTGGATGGGGCTTGGAGCACCTTGGTCCAGTGTTAGGTGTCCCTGCCCATGGCAGGGGGTTTGGAAGATCATCTCATCTTTAAGGTTCTTTCCAATCCAAATCATTCTGAAATTCCATGATTTCCCAGCAAGGGAGGCTCCACAGGCTCTTCATAAACTCTCTTCCTGCAAGCACCCAAGGCAGAATTTGTCCCAATAGTACTTTATCAGCACTGTTGAGTCTGAACAGAGCTCAGATTCTTCTCCTGGAAGCTCTTTGGGAACATGAGGAGTAAATGTAGTAACATTTAGGGAGACAAGAGGGGGAAGAAAGCTGGAGGAGAGCTGTAGTTATCCATACAATGGAGCAGCTTACTTAGGGAGTACAAAGAGCCACTTCTACTCAGGCTATTTTCAGGGAAAAGCCTCACATTCAGTGACTCACAAAAGCGAAGAGGCACCTTTTGATTTTAAGTTCAAGGTTTACATTAGTAATTTCGTCTGTTTTCTCTGTTAGTATTAATTAAATTGAGATAGTTTAATTAGTATTACTAAATTTGATCATTAGTAGTAATTCATTCTGCCTGCCATACTGCACAAATATGATGAAGCAGAAATAACTAAATTGTTTAATTTCATCTCATTTAATGACTTTACACTCCACCAGGACTTTCATTGGCATCTCACAGTATGTGTGAAAATTGCTCCAAGCTAGGCCAAGACCCAACTCCCTTTAGCCAACCATGTCTAATACGTCCCTCCTCATCCAAAGGTGGATCATGTGCTGCAAAGCCTTTTCCCATTTCTCCAACGGAGAGCTGGCAACCTCTGGAGCCTGGGGTGGTCCCTCCCTGCCCCACTCACACTGCTCCTGTAGCATCCTGACCCCAGTGGCCCCAGTGGATCTTTACAGGACTCATCCCTGGATGGGGTTCCCTATATCACTGTGACAGAAGTCCCATCATGGACCCCCACAGAGGGGTCCCTGAGCACAAGTATGATGCACAACCCTCTGTTTTTCTTAGAGCAGTTTAGCAAGGTACAAAGCATCAGCAAAAATACAGATGTCAGAAGTTCCCACGTTCAGGAGAGGGTTTTTGTTCAGCTCAATGTCCTCTTGGCTTTCTTTGTTTAAGAGGAGTTTTGGGAAGGGAGGGTTTCCTGATGAATCGAGTCATTATTCTTCCAGCTCACTGTCTTCTGTAATTTTAAAGTCAGAAGTGCCAGAGTTGCCTCTGTGCTCTTATTTCTGTCTGTGTTAATTTGGAGACCAGTTTTGATCTCCTTGCCCAGTAGCACCTAGGACTTGCCAAAACCCAAATTCCTCTTCCTTTTTTGCAGTCTCCAAACCCAGCCTTGCTCTGCCCACCTCTCAAAACGTGCTGTTGTCTTGGCCCCTCATCCTGGGGTCTCCAGCTGACCCTTTGCCTGGAGTGTGCCCTGCCAGCCCCACTGTTCCTGCTGCCCACATTCCAGTTCCTCACCTGTGCCTCCCAGTCCCCACTGACCTGTCCCCCCTGGTGTTTGCCCTGCTTTGATCAGGCTGTGCACACTTTGCTCTCCCCACGGGGCTGCTCATTTGTTCACTTCACCCACAGGCAGAGAGCACAGGCAGGGACCTGACTTTTGGTGGGATTTTGGAGGGAGTGGTCGGTCTTCTGTCCAGCCCAAGTTATTCTCTCCCCTCACTTTCCACTGTGTGCTCTGAAGTACTCTCAGGGCAGTCAAAAAAAGCAGCTGAACTATCTTTGGTAGTTGTAGATCAACTACCTTTTGATCCATGATGGATCTTCTGTTACACCACAGGGACAGGGATGTGGTGGCAGATGGGTCTCTACAGCTCCAGTGGCACTGTTGGAGTCAGGGTGATACAGGAACTGGGTGACCAGGGCAGAGAGAGGCCACCTCACCCTTCAACCTCTGAAGGCTGTAGTGACCTTTCCCCCCTCCCTGCTCTCCAGCGGAGAAATGGGGAAAAAGAAGGCCGGAAACCACCTTTTGTACCCCAAACTGCAGAGCGCAGAGCCAGAGCCTCTGCAGCAGAGCCATCCATCCCTCTGGGACCCCGTGGCCCCCGGGCCCCTCACGGAGCTCCCGCGGCTCCGCCGGCACGGGACTGGGCAGGAGAGCGCGGGGGCAAACCCCTGGGTGTGTGTGTACGTGTGTGTCTGTGCGTGTGTGCTCGGGCTGTCTCGCTGCGAGCCGAGCCTGGGAGGCCCAGGCTGGGGGTTGATTTTCTTTGGATGACTTTCCCCGATTGTCTAAAGCAATAAAAGTAAAGAAAGTTTAGGGGGAGAAAAACGGTGGTTGAGGGGAGATTATTTTTGCAGTCCTGGTGCAGGCAGAACTCCTGAGGCTTTGGGGAGGGGGGAGTTGCTTGCCTGAGGACTGCAGGAACTGGCTTAAATTGAATAAAACTGTAAGTACAGTATCGGGGACGGCGTAACAAGGAGTTCTGCAAAAGCAACACCACCGGAAAGCACAATGAAGAATAGAGCGGGTTACGCCGCGGTGAAAGTATGTACTGGTTGTTATAACACCGTGCCTCCAGAATAAATTATGTCCCTTTAAAAAGTAATACTTTAACTGTGGAGCTATATAGAGACAATTAAGACGATATTGTTCTCCTCATTTCCCTCCCCCCCCCTCGCTCCCTCCCTCTCTCTGCAGTAGCTCTGTGGAAACTTTTAATGCTGCAGCTTGAAACTTGGGCCTCTGGGTCTGAAATGCCTGAGAAAGCACTGCGGGCTCTAACTGTAAAACATTCCTTCAGCGGGCCCTGGAAACAGGGCGCGCTGGCGCAGGCGAAGTTCAGAGGGATCACATGGAAATGAGGGCTGGCTGCAGGCTCCCGAGGAGCGGTTTATTTCCCTTAAACCTGAACTTGAACTTGGGAAGGCGCAGCCGGAGCCTGGGACGAGCTGAGGGCAGCGGTGAGGGGCTGGGAGTGGGGCCGCCGCAGGCCCCGGGCACCCACCCACCCTCGGGGCTGGGGGGTCCCCGGGCACCCAGCGGCTTTGTGCCTCGTCCAGGGGGGAGCTGCAGTTTGGGGAGCCAAAGGGGTTTGCTTTCATCCGAGCAAAATGCTGGAAAGTCCCGTCGCAGCGGTGTGTCTGCCGTCCCAGTTTCCACGGGACTTCCCGGCATGAGATTATAAGCGGCTCCAAGTCCCCGTGCACGTGTTGTTTCATAAAAGGAAAGAAATGAGTGAGGTCTGCTGTAAGAAATATAGGATTGTTGCACTCTCGAGCAAATTTAATTGTGCTTCCAGCAGAGGAAAATACGGGGCTGTCTAAAAACGAGGCATAAAGTGCAGAACTCTGCCCCCCTCGCAGCACATTTGCTCTTACCTCGAAATAGTAGATGTAAACCGTGAGGTGGGTTTAAAGTCGGTTTTGCCTCTTTGATTCCATGCATCCCGCTGTTTCCTTCTTCTCTTGCAGAAGTATGTACAGAGGGGGGGAAGCGAGGTGCTGGTGCCCAGCGGGTGTCACCCAGGTGTGGTGGCAGAGGTGGCTGCTGTCCCAGCCGCAGGCGTGGGGCAGCTTCCTCCCCTTCTCCCCACAGCTGGCCTTGGCTGGAGGGTCATATTTTGGTCATTTCTGATTACTCCTGAACAATTTTGGCTATGTTTATAGCAAAACTTTGAAAGGATGAATGGGCGAAAAAAATCCCGCTTGGCAGTAACTCAGGAAATATCTACAAAGATGTTCTTTCTGGAGCGAGATCTTATTTCAGGGTTTGTGTTAGGATCATTTTTATTCTGTGACAGCACATAAAGAGAGTGGGGCAGAGCAATGAGGTCTGGCATAGCTAAAATCCCTTCTGTGTGTGTGTGAGGTTATATAGTTTATCAATGCAGAAACCACCACGGGCTTGGAAAAGTAAACAGCTGGCTTGGGTCTGTGTGCTGCACTTTGGAGTTGTCTGCAGGATTTAAATGGCTTGCCTGCGAATTTCGGAGCAGGGCAAATATATATAGTTTTCCTTTCAAACATGTCAAATGGTTTTTTTGCAGCCGTTTGTTTTCTCAGTTCCTTTTTTATTTGTTGCGATTTTCCTTTCTGATTCATTCTGGTTTATTTTGCTTTTACAAATGGCTTCGCTGCCACCAGCAAGTCTACAAATAAATAATAAAATTTAAAAAAAAAAAGTTTCTAGCCCACTCAGAAAACCTTATGGCAGCGACAAATATCAGAGAAAGCCATCGTCTCTCTCAAAGATTTCATCTCACCCTCCACTTAATCCGCTTGCTGTACCTCAGATCTCAAGTAACTTTCATACTGTGGGCTCACTTTAATGGATAGAATCTATTTTTCATGAAAAAAGCAGGAAATAAGCTGTCTTTCGTACAAAGATTTACAAAATGTAATCATTGTTGAAATATTCTCTTTGAACTGCCTTGTCCGCAGGGGTGTCTGGCTCCCAATACCCCCGTTTCTTTAGAACACCCTTACAAGTTCTTCTGGTAGATCAGGTACACTGGTGGTTCTGGTCTTTGATGTCTTGAATGAATGAAAGAAAAGCATAATAAAAGAGAGCTGTTGATCAAGCATAAAATACTCTTTAAGCTGACAGAATGGCAGAGTTAACACATTCTAAGCTGCTTTTAGGTTTTTCCTTTTTTCCTCACATTTTCCTGTGCTTTGTGTACAGTGGGGGTTTTTATTTTTTGAAAAGTCTCTGATCTATGTAGTATGCCGTCCTCTAACAAAAACCAAAATGGGATTGTTTCTCTCTCTTTCTCCCTTTCTTTTTCCTCTCTCTCTTTCACTCCACTATCTTTTTTTTTTCTTTTTTTAAACAGCAAGGGTTGCAGTTTAGCGTGGCTGCAGTCAGCTTTCAGCCAACCACGAAAAGTTTAGAAGTTATTTTGCAGATTTCAAAGTCAATTTGCTAACAAATAAGTGAACTTCATTGCTTGGTTGTTTAGAAAACTGGAGGAAAACTGTAACTGGCAAAAGTAAAGGGAAGACCCTCTGCCTAAAAGCAATTTTGTAAACCAAAAGACGGGCAGGAAAATGACCTCATTGTGAGAGAACTTTTCTTTTAGAGGCAGAGAAAAGGGAAAGTTTTCTTCCTGTAGATCTAATTTAGATCTTAAGTTCCCATACATTATTTATACATCATATTCAGAGTGCCAGCCTACTCTGCTGGCTGGGTTACATTTCAAACATTTGCCATTGATAAGTCTTTGCTGTATTATATTCAGGCTAAATGCGAATATGTCATAGCGCAGTCAATCTTTAATCCGCTGAGCTCCAGGTCGGGGCAGCAGGGGGTCCAGCACTCAGAGCATTGCTTTATACTTAAGAAACATCTGGGGCCAGCTGGGACACTTTACTGGAACATTCAGATGTCTGGAACAACAGCAGGAGTTACTGTATGAGTGTGTTTTCATAGGTTTGGGAGGGTTTGGGGTGACTTATTTAAAAACACTAGCTGTTCCCAACTTGAGGTTTGAACCCAAGCAGAAATCTTGCCTGAAGTGAGTTTGTTGGTCCCAGGAGAGAAGTGGTTTGGACTACTATACATTTTTAATAGTCAGCAGGCAAAAGTGCATATTACAAAATTATTGCACGTAATTTAATGCAGTTTGCCACAACTGGCATTCCCGCAAAAACTATGGGATGCAGAGCTACTGTACACATCTCTTGGAGACCAGTGTCCCTCCTGGGACAGGTTTTATCTGCCTTCAGACAATATAAATGTGCTCCGAGTGGGGCGTGTGACTCTCCCGGGTGCGGATGTTGGACAACCAGAAGATTCTCTCACTGTTTTATGTCCCTTTGGGGATGACCAACATGCTACTTACGTCCTTGTTGGTATTTCAGTCTGGAAAATATAATTACTAAATAATTAATCCCAGCTCTAAGAAAATAACTTCCATAGGCACAAAGGTGACCTTGTCTTTTATATTCACCTTTCGGCCCTGTGCAGTAGGATCAGATTTGGGCCTGGAGAAACTCTGGAGGAAGCAGTAGAAGAGTGGGATGAATTCAGATGTGGGGTAAACCAGAGGCAGTTGCTGTATCTGCAGGAGCCCTCCAGCCAGTCACACCAGAAGCTGAACTGCCACTGCCTCCCCTCACCCTGGCAACCCTTTTGAAATGGCATCAAAGGCCCAGTTTTGTCCCCTTGCTTTCACACGACGCACCGTGGGGAAGAGCCTTCCCGGCACCTCTCACAAGGTGATGCCAAGAGGCCCAGCTCGCTGCCTAACTGTTCACATTCTCGTTTTATCTTTGCAACCAGAAGGACTCGTTACCCCAATTCACCTCCCCGGGGTTAATGTTTGCGAGAGCATCGAAGTTCTTGCGGTGACTGAAATGTCATCCCCAAATGAAAGGAGGCTCCGCGATGAGCCCTCGCAGGTGCCGGCGGTGCCGGCTCGGGTTCGGCCGGGCTGCCCAAACAGCCGCTTTGCCGGCGAGCTCTGAAGCTGTGGGGTTTTGTTTTATTTAGGCTCTTATCACAGGTGGGTTTTCCCGCCCAGGCCCGTGCAGCGATCGCTTCCTGCACGCGCCCGGGGCAGCAACGGCCGCAGCGCCACGGCAGCCGCGTTTGAAGTCCCGACGGCACCGACCCATCCCGCGGGGGGCACACAGACTGGGCTGGAACCTGCAGAAAATGGCTATCACTGAGCAGGTCTGAGCCCTGAGTGGGTATGGGGAAGCCAAAGCTCCTGTGCGTGGAGTTTGTCAGAGTTTCAAACGTGTGAATGTCCTTAAATAACCTACATCGCCCGGAGAAATAAGCCAACTGTCACACCCAGTTCTGGATTCCACATTAACAACCTCCTTCCGCAGCGTTAAACTTTGCCCTTGAGGACTTTTGTTTAACTTCTTAATTCGAAAAACAGATAGGGAGGGTGCACAGCCCCGGCTTTCTGCGCGAGCTGAAAGGTCCCATTGTTGGGGCAGGAGATGTGCAGGTAGAAGCAAATGGAACAAGTTTGGGTTGGATTGTCGTTCTGGTTGGAAACACGTGAGCGGTGCTCGCGGGAGGCCGGGGCTGAGGGGAGGCCTGCAGGAAGGCTGCTTTAAGAAGGTTTTCATAAACAATGGGCCTGTTCCTGGGCTCCTGACTGGGGCAGAAACTGCTACAGGAGTCAATGAGGCACTTTGGGCTTTTCTCCTGTTAAATATCCAGAATCACAGAATGTTTCCTTGCTGTTCTTCCCGTACAAAGGAGCCGATTGTCAGGAGTGGCTGGAGGATTTTTGTGTGTCTCCGCTATCTCCAGAAGTGCATAAGAAACAAATAGACTCGCGCTATCAGAGAACCGTAATTGCCATCTCAGACTTCCTGTTTAGGATTCAGTCAAGTAGATATTGTTTATGGATCATAAAACCTTACTACTGTGAGGATTCTCAAATACGAGTTTCAACTTTCATGGTGCTGTAAATTAGGGGGGGGAAAAAAAAGTGTGATAATACTCCTCAGAGAACAGTAAAATAGAGCTCTGCAATGGTTAAATGGAATTTTATAAGCACATTCAGTGTGGAACTGTTTTGCATTACATGAGTTGAATACCTTAGAGATGACACACATCTGCAGGCACTTTATTAAATCCTTACTCAGCACTTTTCAACCTGATGAGATTACTTCTTCATTTGACTGGAGAAAGGGAAGCAAAGATCTCGTACCGGACTGCAGAATTCTTTCTGATGTTTCACCTTGAGCTCTGGAGAAGGACAGCAAGATGCTCTGCAGGACAATACAGACTCACAGTGGCACCGACAACTGTGTGGCAGCAATTTTACTGAGCAGGACCTTTAGTTCCTGTGGGTTCATTTAGCTCTAAACTCGCTGGGAGAACAGTACAGCAAAGTAAATAGAAGGGAAATAAAACACTGGCTCTTTTATGAAAAAGCACGGAGATAATATCATCCTGACCGTACTGTGATAGGGCCCATGATTTAAATGGAGATTTTAAATTAAGAAAGGCAACACCGCCTTCTCCGAGTGGGTGCAGTCGGATAAGTTACAGAACTGAAGGGATGAAATGGGTGAGGTGCTCAGACATTGAACAGCACTCTAAAGCAAGGCACAAAATACTTCAGCCATCTAAATGTAGGGATCCAGGCTTCTTTTTTCCATTCTAAGCTCCCTAATCATGCAAAAAACCCCTTGATAGATCCCAGCTATCGGGTCTCCAAGTGCCTAATACGCTTCCTAGACGTTTTCATTTGAGGCCGGAGGTCTCCTCTCCCTTGCAGAGAAGTTTCACAGGTGCTTCAGAGGAACAATGGTGCTCTTCAGCCCTAATCCTGGAAGACTTAGACGTGTATAGGAGGCTTGAGGGGGATATGAGATCTTAATATTAAAATGATTAGCAGAAAAAGGAGGATCATTCTGTGTGTGCGTTTCAGCTGTAAGATGCTCTAAATTAAACTGGTGTCCCGAGAGCGGTGCTGGTGGGATCTGTTGGGTAAATGCTCTCTCTGTCTCGCTGTTCTGCTGCCTCAGCCCATAAAACATCTCATCCAAGTGGGGCTGCAGGAGCGGGCGGAGCGGGACGCAGCTGTTGGCGAAGCTCTGAGTTTGGGTCCCGTAAAAGCAGCTTTTCAGTCCAGGCCATGCAGAGCCCCGGCAAGGAAGTTTTGAAACGAGCGTGTGGTTTTCGTTTGGGTCGCTCCCGTAAGGGTTAATTAAGTTTTTCATTGGTATTAAGGCCGAGCAGTGTCTGCAGGAGTCATATTGACACCCTAGTGCATGGTAACTCTACTCCTTTATTGACATGTTGCTAGTCAGGAGCACAATAGCGCTCTGTGTCTGCAAATCATTGCTAAAATCATCTCAAGAAAAAAAAAAGTTTGAAAGCCCAACGCGAGACAAAGGCCCCAGAGCTGCACTGCGCCGCTCAAAACTCCCGAGTCAGCAACTTCTATTGATTAAAAACTAACCTTTAAAGTAACTCGCAGAGTGTGTGGTTAGCATTTAAATTTAAACATGTCATGAGTTGATTTGTGTTACTGAATACCAACTCCGAAGGAGTTACATTCACATCAGATTTTTTTTTTTCTAATTCCCTTAAGCAGCTAAAGTATTTCATGAAATGTCAATAGGGCAGGGGGGAAAAAAAGGTGTTTTGGAGGGAGGGGACTCGCGCCCAGCCTCGCCGTTTCTTTTCCCATGCAAATAGTCACCCCAAAAAGAAAAGTGTGGGGAGCGACACACAATAATTAGACCTTTGTCTAACTTTCCCAAGTGCCAGAGAAAGACAGATTAATTAAATATACAACAGTGTTGGTTTTTGGAGTGGGGGTCTCTCTTGCTGTGGAGGTCATAAATTAGGCAGAATAAATAGTTCAGTGTGTTGGGAGCGGGGCTCGACGTCAGCGCGGCTGGCGGCGGTGGGAGGGCGCAGCGCCGCGCTTGCGGATGGCGGTCACGTCTGGGGCTGTCTGGTTGCCCTTAGCAACGAGACATGATGTAACACCGGGATGAACTTGAACTTGGGGGACTTGAAAAGGGAACAATAGACCAGAGCAATCAATAAAGCCTATTTCAGTGAAGGATTACAGAGCCGCTCTGGGGTAACCTTGTCTGCGAGGCGCGGGGTGAATAGCGAGATGCGTGAAGGAGCGCGGGGCGGCGGGGGANGGAGATGGGAACCGTCGCCTGGAACTGTTCAACCCCTTTCACTCCGCGGCCTCTCATCCTTTAACCCTTCCACTCCACTTCCAGTTTTAACCCCTCTACTCCATCACCCCTCCATTTTTAACCTCTCTACTCTATCACCTTGCAGTTTTAACTTCTCTACTCCATCGCCTCACAGTGTTCAGCCCTCCTACTCCATCACTTCCCAGTGTTCAACCCCTCTACTCTGTCTCCTCTCAATCTTTAACCCCTCCACTCCATCATCTCTCAGTCTGTAACCCCTCCACTCCATCACCTCAGTCTGTAACCTCTCTACTCCACTACTTCGAAGTTTTAACCCCTCTACTCCCTCCTTTCTCAGACTTTACCCCCCTCTCCTCCTGGCTGGACCCTGCCACAGTTCCCAGTCCGGCCAAAAACTGTCACACTCAAAGAACAAGCGTGAGGGACGACCCTGAAAAGTTTGGAGAAGTTGGGAGCTGGCAGTGGCCGGAGGTGCCAGCGGTGGTTGGAGATGCCTCCAGTACAGCCCACACTCCACGTCCCTGCAGCCACCTAAAAATCAGTAGGGCCCCGCAGTCAGGGAGGGGAACGGGACTTGGCTTCGCTTCACGAACCCTGCCAGAACTTTCCTCTGTTTATAAACTTTACATATGAGAACTATTTCGTTTAATTGCAGCCTGAGTAAGTCTAAATATAAAATCTGTAGGCAATAGATGGAGCCGATATGGGGCCGGTGTGTTTGTATTCAGAAGGGCGAGCAGAGGAAGAGTTAGTTAATGAGGTGTATTGGAAGCAGGACAACTTCTCCGATTCTGCTATTTATTTTACCGGTTCCTACCTCCATGGCAAGACCACATAATCTCCAAGTCCCACATGAAACTTGCCTCAGAGTCTTCTGTAAATGTTCATAAATCCTCCCTGAGATGATTGTGCTATCAATCACGCCAGAGGCCGAAAAGGAGCAGAGGAAAAACTTGGTAAAACTTGTCATCGGTCCGTGCGCGCGCACGGACGCACCTCATATATTACAGGAGCCCCAGCAAAAAACGGGGGGTATCAGCAACGGCTCTTTAATACCTGAGTCTTTCTTGTTGTATTACTTTACTCCAGGCTAAATAGTTGCCGCTTGTTGGTGTATTCCCACAGCAATATGTCATTGCCAAGGAGCATCCCCCCGCGCGCACGGTCCCAGGGCCTAACACTGCTCTCATTCATCCCGGGTTCAGGTTGGGCTGACCCTGCCGGGGCTGGGACAGGCTCTCCCCGGTGCGGTGGCACTGCCCCGGCTCCAGCAGAGCCCACTCCAGCTTCCCAACTGTGTTTATTTTCCTGTGGAGGAGCGAAATTGCTTTCTGTGCTCCGGGCACCTGCGCCGTTGGGTTAAGGACGGTATTGTTGCGGGGCTGAATTCCCAGGGAATTCCCTCCCTTTGGGAAAAAGAAGAAAAAGGAAAAAAAAAATATTTTCCCAAAGAAAAGCTATTAGTTGAGGCCCACGTTTTGTTTTGAAACACAAGTATGGGCAGAGGTACGGGACATTTTCGCTGATCCACTTTCCCCCAGATTTTGCTTTATCCTGGCTTTTCTGTAGTGATCCACATTTCTCCTAAGAAAACAGCCCTGTTGTTGAATTTCTGTGCATCTGTTCCAGCGAGACAGTTGAAGCAGGGCAGTATAAAGCAACAGATGCTTATGCTGGCACATGCCTAAATACCCAAGAAAACCCCGACTGCAGGGTGATAAATGGCACAGAGAGGCGAATGTGTATCGCCTTTTCAGGGGATTAGACAAAAGTGAACTGGAGGGATCTTCAAGCCATCATCTATTAAAAAGATTGATAACTTGTAACGTGACATGACCCCCGCGTTCATCTGTAGCTATGTCCAGCGACTGTCGGCGAGGGAAAAAAAATATATTGATTTGTACAGTATTTTTAATTAAGCTTTGTAATTAGGTCAATTCGTCACGGTCTCAATTAGCCCCCCTCTTGGCGGAGGAGGCTGGCGGCGGTGCCCGGAGCCCTTGGGGAAGCGGCGAGAGCGGGCGGCCGGGGCTGACTCTTCTCCTTTCTCTTTTTTGCAGTCCTGGTACCTGGGATAAAAGTCTCCGCTTCCCACCACGCACCGGACAGACCACCAGACCCCTTCCCACCTCTGTAACACGGAAGCAGCAGCAACGCAGCGCAGCGACTTCACATCGGCGGAAGGGGAGGCGAGCAGACACCGACAGCAAACTCGTACATGGAAATGGCAAACGTTATGGTTGAATGGCAAAGGCCGTAACTTTCTCTCGAGATTTGATTTCGATTTTTTTTTTTGTTGGTTTTTTTTTTTTTTTTTTTTTTTTTTTTTATTTTTTTTTTTTATTAGACAACTTTAGGACTGTTGTAATTTCTCATATGGTGCTGGAAATGGTTGGGCTTCATAACTTTTGAAGTGTTTCATTGGTAGTGTAAGCGTTAGGTGACACTGAGTAGAACTAGCCTCTGCTGCTGCTTACCAACTCGCTGTTGTAACACACTTTCCATATGGAGCCTAACTGTTTTACAGTATCCTCATCGGATTTTCCCATACAGGTGTGAGACTTCTTGAGAAATCATGAAACACACTTAAACTATAACTTTTGTAGTAGCTGAATTCTGCAATATATAACTTACCGGACAGACATAGAGCATGTTTTTTTTTTTCTGTAACATATCGGGGAAAAAAAAAATGCGGGTTTTTTTTTTTTTTTTTGTTGACGTTTTTGTTTTTGGGGTTTTTTTTTCTTTTTTTTTTTTTTTTTGTTGACGTTTTTGTTTTTGGGGTTTTTTTTTCTTTTTTTTTTTTTTTTACAGTCGGCACTTAGAGACGTAACATGAACCATAAGAGCATTGTCAACAATTTTTTTCCACTCGATTGCAGAGCGATTTAAAACATCAAACTACTACTATTCACTAAAAAAAAAAAAAAAGAAAAAAAAGAAAAAAGTTTGAAATGCTGCACTTACATTTAAAAAAAAAAACATTTTTCAACAATTTTCAACAATTACACAAAAATTCACGCAGAAATGGGGAAGTTGGTCTGTTTTGACAGAAACTGACAGGAATCAATCAAAACAATCGAATTTTGAATTGAGTAAAGTGCAATTTCATTGGATAGCTAAATATCTTTGTAAGATAGAGATTGTTGAAAATTCTATTTTTGTTTTCCAAGTCCTTCCACCCCAGGACTCTAAATTATTGGGGTAAAAAACAGCCTTGCAAGAAAAAGGGGAGCTATTTTTGCTTTTTATGTTTTTTATTGTTGAACTTGTATCCCTTTAAAACTGAAGGAAAATTAAAAAAAAAAAAAACAAATCTAATGGTGCTTTTACCACAATATGTTAACTACATTAAATGCTAATTAATCATTTTCTGTTATCAAAGCACATAACTAAAATGAAATCATAATATCTGTTAATTTTATAAGCTAAAAGTCACTATAATGGATTATGCCAATTCTGACAAATTTTACGTGTTTCCGGCAATATAGGGTTTATCAGTTCTCAAACACCTTGGGAATAAGAGAGAATGGTCCAGAAATTAAAACACCTTTGTGTCCCTGAACTGGTACATTTTCTGGACTGTGAAGAAATCATTACAGAAACGAACGATGCTGATCTTACAACTTATGCCAGTTCAAAGCAAGGGCACTTGCTGAAGAAGAAAAAAAAAAAAAA
>VZRX01000259.1:153323-217501 GCA_013398075.1 Notiomystis cincta | reverse complement strand
TTTTTTTTTTTTTTTTTTTCCTAGAGGGCAGGACATGGTGTTTGAGACCAGAAATCCGTGCCTGGTAAGATTTTCGTGTCGAAAAGCTACCCTAAGAATTCAGAGAGCTTGCTCTGAAGAACAGTTCAAATTGAAGGGACAGTCCTTTAAACCCACAAACGAGACCGAGCTCATGTTGCGAGAGATTTCTTAATGGGCAGCGGTGAACCAGGTACCCATGCTTGACCCTTCTTCACACCAGACTTCCTCATATAGAAAGAAAAAAACCCTTTAAAAAAAAAAAAAAGAAAAAAAAGAAAAAAAAAACCTCATGTGGTTGTTTAGTTTCATGCACAGTTGCAATATTTTTCTTCAAACAAACTCTGTACAAACTTTGGGCCCGATTCATAAAAGCTCCTTTGCTATTAACACGGGAGGCTGGTGGGCTTTTCTCCTCCAAATTGAGGGTGGGCTTTGCCCTGGTGAGTCCCGCTGGCCCTGCTCTCCCTCCCCTTCCCCTCTCCGCCTCCCCCAGCCCCGCGGAGACCAGGGACCGGTGGGAAGGGGCCGCGGAGGAGGCGAGGCAGCGCAGGACCATGCTCCGAACCCCAGAGGTGCAGGTTGGCAGGAGGAAAAGGGGGAGGACGGCTCCGGCCGGTGCCGGGGGCTCGGGACACGGCGACTCGATCACAAAAGAGATCTTGTCCGCACCAGAACAAAACGCGCTCGATCGCTACCTCTGAGCTCTAGAGAAACCCTCCGTCGGGGCGAGCGCTCGCCCGCAATGTGAACTTTTGTACTTTGGACGCTTTTTTTTTTTAGGGAAGACTATTTTCCACTTAGTTAATCTTCTATGCTCGAGCATGAACAAAAACAATTGTGTTGGGTGAAATCCCCCCCCTTTTATCTGCATCCACAAATTAATATGAGGGGAAAAACAAAAAGAAGATGAGTTTCTAGACGGAGCATGGTAGGGCGAGAGCGTTCGGCTCGGCATCCGCCACCGACGCCGCTCGTCCTTGTTGCCGGCGCCCCGCGCCTGGCTGCAACCGCTGCCTTGGGGACAGGGCCACGAAATTCTTGGGAAATACAATCAAGGAGTAATCTCCATTTTGGCCGGCTGTGCAGGTTCTCCCGAACTCTGCCCCAGCCCAGCCCAGTCCCTCAGCGGCGGGTTGAGATTTGAGGCGCTAAAATTTCCACCGGCCGTGTGAAAGATCTGCTGCAAATTCACTTGACACCCGTGTTAATACCATGTCGTGTTCATTTTTTTTATGAGTCAGGCCCCTCGTGCCTCTAGTATACTTGTATTGACTCTCATAGTTACCATTTTAGTTTTACTGTGTTCTGTGAAAAAAATTGTAATTGGTTGAGAATCACTGTGGGCATCCATTCTTATTCAACTAAGTCTCCGCAGGTTTTTTGAGCTGGTGTGGATTAGTTTAACTCTTGTATTCAACCATTAGTGCTACCACCTTCTCACATTACAATACAATTACTGGAAGCAAGTACTGCATTTCCTATGCAACAAAAAAGGAAAATAAAAAATTGCTAATGCTAACAGGCCGTGTTGTTATTTACTCCCAGCCGGGCACGGGGCGGGGTTGCGGCTGTAGGACCGCGGGCATCGCCGGCCGCCGCGGGCATCGACCTCCCCTGGCCCCAGCCCTGCAGCCTGGGCAGGCTCCCAGGCAGCAGCTTCATCCCAGATCGTGGGGATATTTGGTTAAATCAAGTCACTCTTGTCACATCGGCCACTCTTCCCCGTGTTTTTGGTATCCCGCCACACGAAATCGTTCCTCGCGCGGTCTCGGATTAATCCTCAGCAAATCTCTGCGGATTGATCGCCCAAATTAAACTCATGAAGCACACCTAGGAAAGATCCAGGAGATTCATAAATGCTGCAAATGCTACAATACATCTTAAAATGTAGCTAAACTATGAAAATATTACCACATTTCCGAGGAGCCGCAGTACAGCCATGGCTGTTGGGATTGACCTTGGAGCTGCCGGCAGAGCTGCCCCTCTCTGCAAGGCTCTGAGTGCAGAAATAGGCAAAAAATTAGGCTTTTTTACAAATGCTAAAGTTTCCTTGAAGGTTTTTCACTCTGCAACACCTTTTGATTAAAAGGTATGTGCAGAATTGAGTATTTGCAGAAATGGTTTTTCACATTTAAGCCATTCTGGCTGTTTTCTACTCGAAAGCAGACCCTGGGGACAATGGAGGGTGAGGGCTGGTGCAGCTCTGTCATTGCCCTCAGGGACAGGAGAGAGGGACCACGGTGACCCCCGGCCCTTCCCTGGGCAGCACCAGCTGCAACACCAGCTCTTCCGTTTTATTTGGGGGGAAATGAGTGTTTTCTAACAAATAGCTGCCTGACACTCATAAACTGCTGGTATTTCCTTTCTCACAGAGTTTTGGTTTTGGCCACAAGGCCAGGGCGGGAGGATCAGGCTGGCCACAGCTCTAATGTCACCATCCCTGGGGGGAACCCTGTCTGTGTCCCTCGCCGTGTCCTGGTCGCTGCCTCCAATGTGGGCCCTGCTGGCACCGATGCGTGGTGTGGCAGCTGAGGACAGGTTGGAGCCTGTTCAATTTGGCTTTTTTTTCTCATAAAGGAGACCAGACAGCAAGGAAAAGCCAAATCTGTCCTCAAAGACAACACAGTACCCCAGGCAGGGCTTGCCAAAAGCATTGGCCCCTTTCACCCACACAAGCTCTGGGAGGAGGGAGGGAGAAAGAGGAGGGGGGCGAGGGTGCTGAGCCTGTGCTCGCTGTCCCAGTTGGGCAAAAACCAGCCCAAATGGTGGTGGTGGTGGTGCCCCATTGGCTTGGAAGCAAGCCCAGGTGTGGGCCAGCCTATCCCAAGGGGCTGCCAGAGCTGGATGCTTCCTCCAAGCACGGGGAATACGGGGTTGGGAGGGAGGGAGGGACAGGACCCACCCGTGCACATCACTGCACGAGTACACACAGAGAAATTAAAACCTGCTTTAAAAAGGTGCCATGACAGCACAAAGGGAGGTGGTGCTCATCGGCTCCAACTGCTTCTCACCACTGCCTGTTCCCATTCTTACCCTTCCCTCTCCAAAAAATCATTCACTGTTATTTATTCATACCCTTCATTATTGAGGGTGCTGTCTGAGGCTGTCCTGGGTTTGGTGGAGGAAGCAGGAGGGTGCAAGGGGTGACCCAGTCCCAAGTGGGCGATGGCCGTGCTGGGAGCCGAGGAGCGAGCACAGTCCAGGGCTCAGGCACCACCTTCTGCTTTCTCTCTCCTTTCCTTGCAGGTTTTCTTTCCCTCCAGCTTTCTGGCTTTCTCTTTCTTCCTGTGGGAGAAAAGGTCTCCATCAGCATCTAAGGAAATAAATCCCATTTATTATTTATCGCTATCAAAATGTGTCAGCCAGGCTCAGGATGCAGGAGGAATGTGGAATAGGCCCTCACAGAAATCAAAACCTTTGGGTGGAAAAAGCACAGGGTGGCATTTAGGCAGAGAAATGCAGGTGCTTTGCCCTGCTCAGAGGGAGATCTGGCTACTTAACCTCCTCCTTAAATGCAAACGTTCCTGTTGATGCAACTGGAACAGGACTCGCCGAGGCGATGGGTCCGTCCAACATCTGCTGAAGACCAGCCAAGACTGGGAATATTTATTGGTTCAGTGCTTCAGCAACGCTGTATTAATTGCAGCTGATGTTTTGATGGGCAGTTAGCACACAGGTATTGATGAAAATGGCACCACTTCATCTCAAAATTAACTGCTTAGCCATTCAGCAACAGGAGCTGATAAATTATGGCAATAAATTTGCCACGGAGATTTATGCCACCGTAATTCGGGCCCACAGGCACACTCTGGTGGGGACAGGGACCACAGTCAAGAACCTTCCTCCCTCACCCATGCACAGCTCCATGGAGATTTTCAAATCCCCCCAGAAATTTGGGTGCAGGAGTTTTGTAACCTCTCACATTGGTTTTGGTGCTCCATTAAAATCAGCGATGCTCAGGGGTCCGAGGGTCCATGCCACAGGCAGCTGGAGGCATGGCCAAGTCTCCATCAGCACGTGGGATGCTCTGAGCCACCTCCTCTTCCTCTGGACTGAAGGAAACAGAGCTGAGCTTTCCCCATTTGTGTTATTTTTCTGGAGGTCATTGGCAAGGAGAGAACCACCTGATAAACCATGCAGTCGTCTCACTTTCCCAAAAACCTTTGAGATACAGAGTTAGGCTGCTGGCGCTGCAAACTGGAAAGATGTCATTTGATTATTAATAGTAATATTATTACTAGTATTGATATTTTTATTATCATTATGATCCTCTCACTTGCCAGTGCTGCACTCAGCATGTGCTTATTTATTTATTTATTTGGTTTTGTCCCACTCTACCCTCGCACAAGGCAAAAGCAAAGGGTTGCTGCAGTCCAGGGCAGCCCCAAATCCACCTATTTTTCCTTTTTTTTTTTTAGTTTTTTACAGGATTTGCTCCAGGAGGAACACAGTGTGTGGGCAGGGGCTGCAGCCCACCCTGTGCCACCGAAATTCTCATCTGCAGAGGATGAACAGCGGCTCCCTGCCTTGGGCGGTGAAGAAATTGGAAAATATCCCTGTAAATGTGATTCATAGGACACAGCACCTGCCTGCATACTGCATTATCCAAACCCATTAGGGTGAGGGACACGCAGCCAACTATTTTGGGATATGGGGTTTAATTTCCCCCCCTCATTGTTCCTTATTTCCCCACAGGAATTTCATATCCCAATGCCTTTTTTTTTCCCCTTCCAATGCTCTTCCAAAATTCTTCATGTTGTTACTGGGTGGAGGAGGCCAAACTTTTAGAGAAACTTCAGCTGGATGTTGCATGTATAAATAAATGTGACAAATTTAATAGGGTAGGATAGGTATTTGAATTATTGATTGTTAAATATTTAAGCTGCAAGTCCCCATCCATCAGCGTGTGTGAGAAGGCTCAGGGCAGATTTATGATGCTGGAGTTTTCCTGGTTAGCTGGCACTTGGCATTTCTATTAATTATAGCCCACACATTCGGGTTTTTTTCAGGATTTGTTAGAAGTATTTATAAAAGATGTCCCTATTATACCATTTAAATATTGTTTGTGCAACTGGAATGTGTTTTCTATTGTGGATTAATACCCTGTTTGATTTAGGGGAAAATTAAATTAGAAGGTGTAAGTCTCAGGAGACAAATGCTTTATTTGAGAAGGGTTTCCACCACTGGAAATCACAAAGTTTTTCTTTTAGATATAAATATTTTGCTGCGGGTGTTTCCCGGGGTCTGCAGGTGGGTGGAAAGGCTTTAAAGTGCCCTTGGCAATGGGGAGTGGGAGGGGAGGCACGTGGTGGGGAGGGGGCAGGATGGAAAACGTCCTATTTATTAATTTTAAGGGATTTAAGGCCTCCCCCTCTGACTATTTCCCCGGGAAGGATGCGAGCCCTGGGGCAGGAAGGGTCTGTGTGAGGGAGGAAACCGCCCGGGGCCGTCGGGTCAATAACGCGCCTCCGAAAAAATCCCTCCCGAAGTCTGGAGCTGTGTGATGGATTGTAATTGCCCAAGAAGAGCCATTACGGCCCGTTAGGTCAATACTCTGCATTTCCAAAGTGCTTTAATTAATACATGTTTACATCAGGTACAGCAGGGACTTCTCTGAGCCGTGGTATTAGGCCAAGAAAGGCTTTAAACTTTCATAATTTGGGGGGGGGGGACGAATTTAGTCTCTTTGTGTTTTATTGCACTTTATGAAAGCATGTCTTGGTGTCATGAGCAGCAAGAAATCGTCATCCAGCAAGAGCAACACATCCCCTCTCACTGGGGCAGTGGCTGGGGGTCCCACAGGGCAAGGGGCCCCTGAGGCTTCACCAACTCACCCACCACAACCTCCTCATCCTTCCACTCCTGGTTGTTCTTTTGGAGCCATGAAAAGTTACCAGTAAGATAAATTACTGCTGCCCCAGGGGAAGGAGGGATGCTGCCAGTAGGGGAGGCATCCAGGCACTCCAGATTATTTTGGAGAGGGTGAGCCACACTCTCCAAAGTGCTTTTTAATCATAACTTCTGTTTTCAAGCCACGAGTCACCTGTCCTGCTCGTGGCACCTCAGGGCTCAGCCACCTCCCTCTGCTACCCACCTTCCTCCTGGGTGCTACTGTGATCCTGAACATGCAATTAAGTATATGAAGGATATTAATTAATTTAGAATATAATTAAAGGTAAGATAATTAAATATAAGGAGGACACGGACCTGCTGGAGCGAATCCAAAGGAGGCCACGGAGATGCTCCAAGGGCTGGAGGCCCTCTGCTCTGGAGCCAGGTTGGGAGAGCTGGGGGTGTTCACCTGGAGAGGAAAAGGATCCAGGGAGAGCTCAGAGCCTCTTCCAGGGCCTGAAAGGGGCTCCAGGAGAGCTGGAGAGGGACTGGGGACAAGGGATGGAGGGACAGGACACAGGGAATGGCTTCCCACTGCCAGAGGTCAGGGAGGGATGGGACACTGGGAAAGAATTCCTGGCTGTGGGGGTGGAGAGGCCCCGTATAGGTTGCCCAGAGAAGCTGGGCATCCCTGGAAGTGTCCAAGGCCAGGTAGGAGCACCCTGGGATTGTGAAAGGTGTCCCTGCCCATGGCAGGGGGTGGGACTGGATGAACTTTACCACCCCTTCCAACTCAAACCCCTCTGGGATTCTGCAGCCGCTCAGAGCTTGGCCTGGAGTTGGGATCATCAGGACATCACCCACAGGACATGGATTTACCTGCTGGAGTAATTCCAGGTCTGTGCCTTGATGTGGGAGCCAAAGGTGTTCCATCTCTCCTGACCATGTGGGGCTGGGAGCTGCCCAGCCAGTGACCAGCAGGTAACTCTAAAAATATAAACCCCGCAAGCTTATTGATTTTTTTTTTCGCTTTATTTTTTTTACCCCCCTCCCGCAACCACAAATTAGAACCGGCACTGCTAAAAATCACTGGCCTATCCACAAATTTTAATTAAAACCTAAATAAATCACTTCGGGCGCTGCACTTGCATGCAAACAATGCGGGAGATGGCACACTTACAGCGGCCTGTCAGCGGCCGCTGACTAATGAGTCGCTGTGAAAATACAACCCAAGGGCCGCAATTGAAAGCAGATTCCTCGGCTAACGAAGGGCACATGCGACCCCGCCGTGGCCATCGTGGCAGAAGGCACCAAAACCAGCTCTGGGGGCTGGGGGGGAAGGAAAAATTTCGTTAAGGCTGCAGGCCGAGGTTTATTAAATAAAGCGCGGCGGGGAAACGCGATAGCGCAGCTGCAGCCTTTTCGCCCAGCGATGGAGTCATGTTTTCCCCTGTCCTTGCAGCAAACAATAACCATATGCTGGATTTGTTACTAAATGTTTATTTTATTCCTTCATTAGTACACAACGAGGACTTGGAAAAAAGAGGTTTCGTTGCTCCAAGCGCTGGGGAAGAGCTTTTAACCAGGCCCCAGCTGTGCCGTGTGGAACCCGTGGCGCTGCTGCCCGGCGCTGCTTGCAGCGGGTGCCACTCAAGGCTGAGCTTTGCCATGTGTCACCACGTGTCCCTGTTGTACCCCTGGACCTGGGGTCCTGCCCCTGGAGCGGAGGAGCCGGGATGGATCCGTGGATCACACGGTTCCTCCCGCCCCAGGGCACGGCGCTGTGGGGAGGGCAGTCAAGCGAGACCAAAAAAACTCTTCACATCTTCTGTCTCTCAAATGAACTCTTCTCCCGTGTTCTAGAAGCTCTCCCTGTGTGGTGTGACAGGGGACACCAGGGCCAGGGGCTGTGGCTCAGCAGAAGAGGATCCCTGGTTGTGTTGGCATGTGCTGGTGAAGCCACGAGCTGCTGGTGGCCACCACAGATGGGAATCCCAAGGCCCTGGTCAGCTGTGGCTCACAAAAAGCCTTGGAAATAAAAGCCAATTTTATGATGGAGCCATTCCCTTTCTAAAAGCAACAGCCTTGGCCCAGCTCTGCCCAGGGCACTTGGACTCATCTGCGGCCACTCCTCCAAGGAGGAGCCCATGAGACACCACTGGTGCCTTCAGGGATCCTCCCTGCATGGACACCATTCTCCTGCATGGACCACCTCCTTCATGGACCCCATCCTCCCTGCATGGACCTCATCCTCCCTTCATGGACCCCATCCTCCCTGCATTGACCCCATCCTCCCTGCATGTACCCCATCCTCCCTGCATGGACTCATCCTCCCTGCATGGACACCATTCTCCTGCATGGACCACCTCCTTCATGGACCCCATCCTCCCTGCATGGACCCTATCCTCCTTGCATGGACCACCTCCTGCATGCACAGACCACCATGGAGAGGTGTCCTCCCATGGCCAGCATTCCCCTTCCAACCAGCCAATTTCCACAAGTGCTCTGAGTTTGGCAAAACCCCATTTTCTCAAGGAATGTCTCCACCAAACACTTGAGGCAGAGCTAAGTTTCAAAGTTTGGGGTTTTCCCTGCTGAGGGACTGAGAGTCTGCAGGCAGGAGCTGCATCTCCCACACAGAGATGGAGCTTGGAGCCACAGTTGCTAAAAAACACCCAGCAGGACAATGCTCCCTGCAGCCCTGCACCAAGCATTCCCAGCAAAGAGCAAGGAATTGTCCTGCTCCCAAAATACCCAAAATTATGCTATTTCCATCAAGAATGGTGCTGTTACCACCAAGAATGATGCTGTCTCCACCAAGAACGATGCTATTTCCACAGGAATGATGCTATTTCCACCAAGAACAATGCTATTTCCACCCAAGAAGGATACTGTTTCTTTGGGGGAATGATGGTAACTCACCCCAAAGCATCCCAAGCAAGGAAATTCCTGGAAATGGGAGCTGGGCCACCTTACTTGCCTTTGCTTTTTGGGCTTTTTATCCCCCCTTGTGAAAAGGAAGGAAATTTTGGCGTCTGTGTGCTGCTCCTGCAATTCAAAACCTGATCTTGACCGAGGAAAAAGTACAAAAAAAAAAGAAGAAAAAAGAAATCAAAACCCCTTTCAACTGCAGAACACGCTCATGGGAACAAGATGTGGCACACATGAGGCTGTCCTGGGGAGAAAGTTTGCTAAAAATAACATATGCAGATTATGTACATAAAATGTCATGAATTATCAGCACAGAAACCCGTGTGGAGGTTCAGGCTGTTGCAATTACAGCTGAAATGGGCCAGATGAAGGACATGCAGCACTGGGAGTGTCTGCAGCAGGACCAGGAGTGGGGCCAGCTCCTCTCTCCAGCCATAGCTCAGGGACAACATCTGGGAGAGCAAAAACAGAGTGGGATGGGGCTTGTTAGGATGATTTTCTGGCTAGGGAGGGTCAGGGATAGCCCCAACACTGCTCTAAAGCCCTTTACCTGCAAAGGGTCTGCTCTGCGATTCTCCTAAATCAGAGCCAACTCCATTCTGCTTAAATACTTAACAATATTTAATATTAAGGGAAGAAGAGGCAGAAATGGTGACCTGGAGTCAGGCTGGGTTTGCCATAGGGGCAACAGCAGCACATCCTGAAGGCTCTTAGATGGGGACAAGTTGCAGAACAAAATCCATATTCCCAAATACATGGAAGTGTGTAGCCTGAGGGAACACTCCCACCTTTCCCATAGTTGGGGGCTCCTGGAGCACTGCTGTGTTTCCTCCAAGAGGAGTCATTATCTTTCAAAAAGAGAAGAGAACAGAGGGGATAAATTAAATAAAAGATTAGTATTTCATTAAAACTGAAAGCTAAGAAGAGTTCATCCATTTGGCAATCACTGGAAATGGCCCAACACCATTTGTACCAGCACAGAGGGCTCCAGCAGGGCAGCCAGGGGAGGGAATGCCATTGCCCCCAGGGTCCTCTCCCAAAATGCAGGGATGATGGATTCATTGCAGCTGAGCTGTGCATCCCCCCGACACCCCTGCAGCCCAGCCCGCCGCCTCAGCACGTATTAAAATGAGTTATGTAGGTCACCGTGTGAAAACAAACAGTGTGTGGATGCATGCAAATAACACAGCAGAACTCCCAGAAAATTTATATCACAGCCAGAGGACTAAGGAGGGAGCGTGGAAAATGTCAGCCACGTTCTAATGCCACCCTGAAGGGCTCCCTCGTTAGCGCCTCCGGGAGCCTTGGGATCCTCCCATCCACAGAGGGAGTTACTGGGATCGCTCCTCTGGCACAGGGACTGGTGGGGATCTGCTTCACCCGGGATGAGGGATGATCTAGGTAAAAATCTTCTTTTTTCTGAGATTTGTTGTCGAAGAAGAGGTGTGGCTCACAGCCACAGCCCAGGGGAACTTCCACAGCTGGAAATCAAAGAATCAGGGAATGGTTTGGAACCATGGTTTGGGTTGGAAGGGAAAATAAAGCCCATCCAGTTCCACTCCCTGCCATGGACAGGATGCCTTCCACTACCCAGGTTGCTCCAAGCCCCATCCAGCCTGGCCTTGGGCACTTCCAGGGATCCAGGGGCAGCCACAGCTTCTCTGGGCACCCTGTGCCACTGCCTCCCCCCCCTCACAGGGAAGAATTCCCAACATGATGTCCAATATTCCTGAGAGGACAAGCATTTTCCCAGTGAGGCTTTGGATGTGGGGCAGGAAAGCTGGCGAGGTCTCCCATTCCCTGTGTTCAGAGAGGAGAGGAAAAGGCTGAAATTATCCCAGGATGCAGCACGGGGATGCTCTGGTGGCAGAGCCTGTGCCATGGGGTGAGAGCTGGAGGAATATTTGCACCCAGTGCCTTTGGAAATGCTCAGATGGGGCAGGCAGAGGAGTGAGGGGAGTGCCAAATCCTGCAGCCTGATGCTATTTGGGAATCTGCAGCAACCGGGAGTTCCCGTGGGAAAGGACATTTCTCACCATTTCAGCTGTAGAAGCAAGGCTTGAAAATGCACACTCTGGAGCCAGGAGACAAGGAAAATCAGATAAAATGTACTTCTGTACAGGATTTTGAGGTGAGACTCATGACTTTTTAATGGACTGGACTGATTTCACTCCCTTTGTGTCGCTGCTGCCTGGTGCAGCTCCAGCTCCTTGCTGTCCAGCCAAGCCAAGGATCCTTCCCTGCTGCCACAGGGTGCTCTCCCAGCCACTCTGCCACGTTTCAGCCACAGGGAAGGGTACAGGATTCATCTGGACAGGTAAAAGCCTACACAGTTCAGCCAAGAACCCATTTGAACTCCTGGGGTCAGCAGCTCAACGTTGTGCTGTTACACCCATCTCAGATATTCCATTCCCTTCCCAAGCCCTCATCAGGAGACAGACCAGGCACTGATTGATTTGGGGGACCTCTCCTTGGGTCAGAAAGGACTTTACAGGCAGCCACAGCACTGCACTGGAAGAGGACTGAGGGACATGAGCAACCTGGGGGATCTTCCAGCTACAAAAGCAAGGCAGGAGTGAGGGCAGGTGAGGGTGTGAACAGAGCTTGTGGGAGCAGGAGTCTAAGTTATCCCCATGCACTCTCCTTCAAAAACACCACTCTGGGAAAGCACGTGGTTGAGGAAAACAGAGGTTTTGGGGGCTGGGGGCACCTGGACTTTACGTTTTAATGTGCACAAAATGATGGTTTTGTCCCACCCACTGCACTCACCCGGCTTTGCTCGCTGCCATCAGCACAGCAGCTTTTAAGGAGAGTCTCATCTTTGTTCACCTAGGAGTAAGTAATTGGCCAGGTTTAATTCAAAGAGGGATCAATTAGAACAGGTTGTGATAGACAGTTGGGTCACCAGCAGGCCCTATAAATCGCGGGTAGAATTTCCTCCTTCGCCATCTACCAGTTTGATGTAGGAAATGGCTCATTTGCAAGCTAAAGGTTTAATTAGGAGAAAAAAGAAGGTCAGCAGAGATCAGATGTGAATTGCAAAATGCTAAAGAAGTTTACTGCAGCAACGTATTTATTGAGAGCCGTGCTGTAGATCTGCTCCCTCTCTGTCCAGAATGCTAATAACACCCCTTTGAATTCCTCCTATCAACAGAAAATTCATCAATAATATCTGGGATGTTTTAAAACTGTTTGCCACATGGTTTGGTTTTTTTTATGATAATCAAGACTCGCTTACCCATCTCGTTAATTGTGGATTCTTCTTTCCAGGTCAGGTTTCCAGAATGTGACACCCTTTGGGTCGCTGTTTCCTCTCCCATCCATCGCAACGTGAGCCTGGCAGAGGGTATTTATTGCTCCCCATCATCAAGGACATAGTCACGATGTAAATTGGGACAGAAATATCAATATGATGAAAATTCATGGTGTTTCTTCCTCACCTCACTGTACCCCGTGTGGTTTTTATGGATGTATAAACTGCAGAAATAAAAGAGTTCTGCACAAGCTCTCTTAAAAGCAATGGCAGCGACAATAATGTGATTACACGAGGTTTTGGCTCAGTGGTGACAGTGCTGAGCTGGCCCAAGGCAGCAGAGCCTAAAGTTAAGCCATGCCATTGATCTCAGCTCCTGGTCCAAGGGAGAGGGGTCCAGGGAGGCTCTGCAGTGGTTTGGCTCTGTGGGTGGGGGTGGAACAGGCTGTCCCTCCGTGTGTTGTGTTGGACACTGGGATGAGCAGGCCGGTGCCAGGCTCTGCTGCTGCTCCTGCAGAGGAGATGCAGAGGTGATCCTCATGAGCACCATCTCTTCTTCAGCATCAACAGCTTCGAGCTGAGAGGCTAGATTTAGACTGAATATTGGAAAGGAGTTGTTCCCTGGGAGGGTGGGAGGGCCTGGCACAGGGTGCCCAGAGAAGCTGTGGCTGCCCCTGGGTCCCTGGAAGTGCCCAAGGCCAGATTGGACAGGGCTTAGATCAGCCTGGGGTAGTGGAAGGGGTCCCTGCCCATGGCAGGGGCGGGACTGGGTGGACTTTAAGGTCTTTTCCAACCCAAACTGTTCTAGGATCCTATGATTCTGTGGTCTCCAGGAGATCCATGAGTGCTCCCTCCTGCTGTCCCTGTTCCCTGTGTATCTGGAGGTTCCCACTGGAGAGGATTGGCTTCAGTGCTCTGGGTGCAGCAGTGCTGTGACTGCCTTTGGCTGGGGCCTTGTCAACAGGCACAGATGCAGCTTCCAGCCTGATCTGCTCTGCAGCTGAGGCTGGACTCAAAGTCCAGAATCACCAGGGGTCCAGGCATCCCAAACTGTCACCGTGAACACTGCGATTTGGGGCCCCTTCAGATGTCACACATGATTAATGGCTCTGCACAGGGTGCAGCAGGACAAACCCTGCAGAGGTCCAGGAACAGCCACCAAGGTGGAGAGAAATCAAAATGGCAGCTGGGCCTGGCTGGGAGGACAAGAGCAATTTTTCCAGTCACTTCCATTTGTTCCAGTATCACTCAGTCCCCCGCCCAGTTTGATGTGAGCCTGCAATTCCGCTTCAAGCAACGCTCTGTGACAAAGGACAGCTATAGCAGCTCCAACTGCACACTGATGTAATTAAACAGGCAACGTTAATTCCCAGCACCTGAGACTCCAGTCCTGCATGCAGGGATGATAACACTGATTTCAATCATTTCGGCAAAGCCAGCAGTAGGAACAACAGGCGGAGGACAGAGGAGGCTCCTCGCTCTTCTGGAGCGTCAGAAACTCACCACAATTATCAGTCAACACTTCCAGCTGTCTGGTAAAGGCTGCAGCAAACACATCCCAGCTCTGAGGTGGGTGGCAGCAGAGCTGTAATTATTTCAAAGTTTACCTACTGCCCCCATCTCCAGACACAGAAATGAGGAAAATCCCGACGTATCCCGCTTCCGCCGAAGGCGTGTGGTGCTCCTCGTGCAGCAGTTCAAGTGGCTTCTAGGATGCTTCAGAGTCAGGTGTGAGGTGTAGAAAGCTCTAAATTAACCATTTCCTGCCTTCAGCAGGCAAAAGCTGCGTTACCTTGGATCAGCCACGTTCCCACTAAAATATTGGTTCCTACGAGCCTCGTGAGAGGAGCGAGAGATTCCCTGGGCCTGGCTGAATGTGTGGGGGAATTCCAGCTGTTCCAACAGCCACATCATGTTTGACATCAGACAGAGGAGATGGCAATGTCCCTGAATCATTGGCTCACATCTCTGTCTATGCTGCTTTTAAAAGTAAGGCCTCCAAAATGTGATTTAGCCAAGGGAGTCGTGTGGGGCTGTATCCCGCGGCCCCCTCCGTGACAGGAACAGCTCAGCTCCGAATGTGGGCCATGGATATGGCTGGATTTATGGAGTATTCATTATTTTAATAGCACTCATTGACTTAGGGTCAAATATCTTTTTCCAGCATTTTTTTTTTATTTAAGGAAAGAGCCCGTATGTCACAATCTCATGCCTCATCTAATTGGGTAAGTGTTTCCTTTGTCCTTGAAACCGAAAAGTAGACGGCGTATCCAGGAGCTACAGAATGAAAAAGCATCTGCCTTTGGTATTTGGCAGGCCTCAATTAAAAACCTGCTGCCTGGGCTATCACTTTTTCTGCAGTTCTGACCAAAGTGCTTCTGCTCGGATTCAAGCAGACGGTTCTGAAGGTCAAGCTATGGGTATGCGAAAAACCCAGATATTTTGGAATAATAATTAATGTTTTACATACAACAGAAAGGAGGCCCAGATCCAGAAGCCCAAAGTCGTGCTGGAAGCACAGGAAGGACTCATGTGCTCTCTCCCCTCCGAGTGTTTCCCTAAGCTGGAGCAGAGCTCAGGTCCACGCTCGAGCCGTGGCTCCCCCGCTCCCAGCTCCACAAATCCAGAGCTCGATATGCACAAAACACTTCCATCTTTAAAAAATAATTGGAAAGGTGCACTCTGAAGTTCACTGGATCGATCCCACTGAATTTATTTAGAAGACACTTCATTGTGTCAAAGATTTAATGGCGAGGTTACGATGCCCAGCCTTCGGAATGTCAATGCGCTGCAGCGGGAGCGTTGCGGGGAATGCTAAAACCCTCGGCAGCACACCCCGAGCAGAACTGCCAGATTTGTGAAATATGAAAATTATTACACAGAGTTTAGATGAGACACAGGCTGCTGAGGGAAAAGCAGCTCAGGGGCTGGAATTCCGTGTGTGTCTTACGAGTAGCGGGATGAAATTTCGCAGCCTCCCCGCGGACTCCTTGGCCGGCCCCTCGCATCCCTGGGAGCCTTCGCTCCCAGGCCGCCCCTTTGGAAATGTGTGTGTCTGGACCTGAGCAGTATTTCCCGGCACACTTGATTAAATACCTCCCCCGGTTATTTATTGCACATTAAACAACATCTCTGCTGCACGTACCTGGCTTGGACAAAAGCTCTTTGCTCTCAAGTGCAGAGCTCAGCATGTCGTAGGCCAGAGCACTGCAAACCTCCGGCAGCACCCATCAGCATTCCCTGCTTCTTAAACACCATTTCTGGAACCTGACAGTCACTCTGCTTCCCTGCAGTTTACATTTCTTGGGGCCTGGGATACGGTTTTAATGCAGAAGATGTCCAAAGGTTTCTCTCTCTCTGTGTCCTTGGGGGATCTCCCTGTTGGGGTGCTGCAGGAACAATCCCCATCCGCCGAAGGACTCCCAGGCTGCAAAGTTTCAAGCGAAGTGGGAGGGCGGGGGAAGGAATGACAAGTCCTTTTTACTGAAATTCTCTCCCCAAATGGATTTGGCAGAGCTGGGCTCTGCTGATCTTAAAGCAAGGTTTATCATTCGTGCAGGCTGCTGCCTGAAGGGGGAAAAGATCTTTGAAGTTGCTGAATGATGGAAGGGTCTCCCCCCTCCTCTCCCTCACACACATTTTTTAAGGGTGGTGACTGGGAGATGCTCAACTGCCCTGAGTCAGGAAATTACATGACAAATTAAACAATTATGTGTTTTAGTGCCGAGCTTCTATTTAAACATTTAGCACCAAACATGCTTTTAGCATGAATTCCACGGGCATTTATACTTTCCCCACCACCTGTAATTCCACACTTTGTTATTTCCCCAGCATCTCAAGAGCTCCCCTGGCCCAGTATCTACACCTTGAAGAGGTTTCTTTATCATTTAACTTTATTACAGAAGGCACTACTGCCTGGACACTGTTGGAGTGACAAGGACTATTTCCTTAATTACTGTACATTGATAATAGCATTTACTCTGGCAGCTCCAGTGCTATTCAATCAAGCAAGATTCAATACAAAAAAGCTGATTTGCCAAAAAAGAGATTAGCATAAGTGCCTACAGTCACATTCTATTTTTGAAGGTAAAGCTACTGTGTCTGTGAGCTTTCTTGTGGGAACTTTATAAAGAGAGATTAATCTAGTTTATCTCCTTCAAAACATATTTGGGGAAATCGCAGAGAGTCACTGTTTAGGCTCTTCTGGCAATAACTTTCTATAAACACATAAATAAAATAAAGACCTGCATAGAAAGTGCTAACCAGCAGCAGGAAGGTGTAATTTCTTCTCTTACATGGATGTAGACATTTGTTGTGAAAAACTCTGTGTTCCCCAGTTTGCTGTTGCTGTTCTTTGTCATTTAATCAAGTGGTGACTGTAGCTGTTGCACTTTAAAATTAAATGCTATTATTTATGGTAGAACTTGTGCTGGTTAAAAGTGCAGAGCTCAGCACTGTGTACGTTTGTAAGCAGAAGGTTAAGCAGGACATTTTAAATGGTAAAGCAAAGGGCTTAATCAAGGCTGAAGAGCAAAATGCATGGGATAACAGATATAGTAAATAGGCATTAATCACCATACAGGCTTAATCCAGGTATTAGGCAGTCTTGGGGCTAATTCGAAGACTCACTTACATAAGAACTCGTTCTACCAGCCCCTAAGTAAGTGAATAACTTTAGTCTTGGGAGAAAACTTACCAGTGCTAAAGGCCCTCTCAGTATCAGGCCTGAGTTATATATTTGTAAAATGATCATCACACAATTATTTTGCCTGAAGGGGCTTTCTGAGTTAGGAGGCACGTGGAGGGGGGGTTCAAGAAAGGAAAAAACTTGAATCACAGGAGCATAAGGAGCCACTTTTCCATGTGGTTTTTTTTTTTCCCTCTTGACACTGTCTATTACTGTGACATCAAAATCCGAGCTAAGCACTCCTTGCCAAAGATGGACCAGATAAAATCACGAAGCCAGTATCATCTCATGGGAGACAGCTCACTGTCTTAGTGCCAAATTTAGTGACTACAAATCCAGGCTTAGAACATAGTCCTTCTCCAGCCATAATCCAGCACTTGCACCCTGGATTTGTGTTTAACTACTGATGACCTAAACTTTGGGGCTTAAGAAGATAATTGCACATCCAAAGGTGTGGAGCTCACTGTGCAGAAGTTCTTTTATTGGATGCTCAGAAGGATTAAAGTTCTTCCACGTTTAATTTAGCATCAGAAATTCCAGATCTTTGCACAAACAGACACTTCTCATGTACTGACACAGCAGCACACGAGCCCCAGGGTGGATTTTGGCATCCTGGTCAAGCTTGCTTTAGAATCCTAGAATTATGGAATGGTTTGGGTTGGAAGGAACTTTAAAGCTCATCTCTTTCCACAGGCAGGGACACCTTCCACCACACCAAGGTGCTCAGAGCCCCTTCCAGCCTGGCTTTGAGCACTTCCAGAGTGTTCCAGCTCTGAGGAGCAGCAGACTCAGGGTTAGCACCACATGGCCTAACCTGAGGAAGTGGGGAGTGCAGAAGATGTCCACGGTTTATCTGCTCAAGGAACAGCAAGATGAAAAAAACCCACAAACCTTTAATTGTGAATGTAGGAGAGGGACAGTGATGTAACTGTTCCCAGGGAACACTATTCTTATTTTGTAGAGGGAGGTGAGCCAAGATACTTAAGCTCTAGAGAACCTTTAACACAGGAAGCTATTTATCATAACAAGCTTGGTTGATACTGCTCCCATACTGAACCAATTAGATTAGCCTATTTCGTCATACTTCATAACTTGGGATGATAGGTTTCCAAGCATGGTACAGTGCAGTAATTGAATTTTGATCAAACACACATGGCCCATAACCCAGTATGTGAAACTTTCAGAACAGTTCACAGCTTTTAAATATCCAGTCAACATGTTGCCAAAAGTACAGGATGTACTTGATGCAAGTGGGAGAGGAGGGGGGAGCACGAGTCCACGCCGTAACTTGGTACAGCTGTAAAACAAACATTTTTTTGTTCCGATTCTGTTCCTACTTTAGCAAAGGAGCTGGGAGGAAGACAGTGAATGTCAAGTAAGTCGTTTTTCTCCCCAGCCCCCACGCCCCTCAGGCACACATTTCCCTTTTAACATTCTTAGATTACCACAACCTTTTAAATTCACTCTACTGTACTTACATACTGTGTTAGACACACCAGCAATTATGGCTGTTAGCATGACACATCCATTGCCTACACTTAGTTAACAAAATAACTTAAAAGTCACATGCATCAGCCTCTTAATAGGGTTATAATCAATGGGACCTTGGAATGAAAGCCCTAAAAATTACCCCCCACCTCTGCATTCCCCTGGTTTCTGCCTTTGCCAGCACAATCCATATGGTGGGCAGTCTCACCCAGCTTGAGGTGAACACTCAGTTGTTCAGTTCTCAGAGTTCTCTGACATGTTCCTGCCATGTTTTCCTCATGGTAAATCCAGGGAGCTTAGAAGAAGGCTCTAGAGAAAACTGGATACATCAATAAATACATTCCTATGGCAAAGCACCCACTGCAGGACAGGATCATGGCATGGGAAATGCTGTGCCAGAGTTTCTTTGGAGCAAGCTGTGGCTATCCACATCAAAGCTGCTCCTGGCCTGTCAGGGAGCCTGGCATGCTCCAGCAGAGAGGCAGGACATCAGTAACCTCTGCTTATGGTACTGATAACTTCTTCCTCAGTTTTAGAACCATAGAATCCCAGATGGGTTTGGGTTGGAAGGATCTTAAAGCTCATCCAGTGCCACCCCTGCTATGGGCAAGGACAACTTCCACCAACCTGGCCTTGGACACTTCCAGGGATCCAGGGGCACCAACAGCTTCTCTGGGCACCCTGTGCCAGGATCTGCCCACCCTCACAGGGAACAATTTCTCTAAACCTAAATTTCCCCCCTTTCACTTTGACCCCACTGCTCCTTGTCCTGTCATAACTTTTGAATGCTTTGACCCAAAGGCAGCTCCAGACACCTCAACTCCCCAAGGGGGAACACCAGGGCTCCCAGTTGTCATTGGGGTGGTGGCAAATGACAGAAAAGCTGGGAATTGCTGCTCCATGTCCCCTGAGAGGGCAGGCTCTGAAGGCTCCCCCCAGCACCGCCTGCCTCGGAGCCGCCTCACACACCTGCTCTGAGCACAGCTGTGCTCGAGGAGCAGCCACAGGTTCCAAGGGAGAAACGGTGCTGCTCGCAGGGAACAAACTGCACAGCTCATTTTGCCCTGCTCTGGGCTGGGGACAGGTATTTCCTGATGGCAGCCACCCCCTGGCAGGACAGGGAGCAGAGGATCTGCTGGATCCCATCTCCCTCCCTGCCCACTAAGTTATGATACTGCAGAGAAAAGAAGGGGAGAAAAAAAAAAATCAAAAGGATTTGGTGCTCAACTTAATCAGACTTGGACCAAGTCTCAGCTCAAACCAAGGTTAAATAGGCCTGTTCTAAGGTAGGATTTATATAGCAATTACAGTAATGGAAACTGTGCTTTATAATTCTTATACTGCCTAAAATTCTGCTGTGTCATATGCATCTGCAGAGCCCGAGGAATGTGCTGCTCAGAGAGCACTGCAGTCCTGAAAGCAGCCATTCAAATGGATCATGGAGAGTTATTGGTGCACGTGGATGGCCGAGATTTTTATGAAGCACAAAAGAGTTACAATCAGAAATCCTGGGAAAAGCAGGCAGCTTGTATCTGAGACAAGCAGTATTTTCAAAAATACTTTATTTTGTCGGGAATGTTGGGAACCAGATCTCCATCAGACACAGTGTGAACAGCACTGAGAGTGTCCTTTTTATCCTTGGATTTCTTTCCCTTTGCTGCAGTCTTACATCCACGGTGCAAAATGCATCTTGGCCAGACAGAATCCTCGCAGGCACTTTCCAGTTTCCTCCGTTGTGCAAGGAAAAATACCGGTGTGCTAAGGCTGCGCTGTGATAAAGAACAACCCGGGGAGATTTGGGGATCTGATAGGGGGTTTGGCTCCACCTTCAGGAAGCAGAAGGCAGAGAGACAACGCGGGGTTGAGTTTCAGACACTCCCGCAGAATGCGGAGCCCGCACCGCCTCCCCCTGACATCATCCCTGCCCCACGAAGGGGCTCTGCTCGCGTTCCTCACACATCCCCCGAGCCCATGCCCTGATATTTCACCCATGTGGGTGATGCAGCTCTGCAGAGTCCACCTCCTCCTCGAAGAACTTGAAGAATTGGGGCAGGATGTCCAAAGGGACAAAAAGCAAGAAAAAAGCAGCTTTAAGGTGACAAAAAGTTGGGCTGCATGGGGTGGCACAGCAGTGGATCAAACACCATCAGGCATCCCCACTGCCAGGGCTGAGGCTCCCCTGCAGAATGTGATTTTCTCTGTAATTCCCGGAGATTAGAGAGGTTCTCTGGGTATCACAGATGGATTGAGAGGAAGAAAGTGGGAAGAGTCTTGATCATATTTCAGTCTAGCAAAACACTTAAGCATATGCCTAAAGTTAAGCTATTTTTTCTCCTCAGATTCAGGCAGAAGATGCAAACAGAACAATCTCTTATATTTCACTTTTTGGCAGACTCTGATGCTGAACCCAGAACAAGGTAGCTGGTTAGAGAGCATGATTTAAATGAATTTAAATGGTGCATTTTAAAAAGAAGCCACACAGTGACCACTTACAATAATGAAAATGGCAAAGTAGTTAGGGATGACACGGAGTTTGAAAGTCTGTGTGATGCATTACTGAAATAATCAGCAAACACACAATTAGCAACAGTCCTATGAGGCAATGGAAATGCATGGTCTTGCCTCTGGAATTTCCCCAGCTGGGTGCTTGGGCACCCAACTTTATTGCATTTAACATCACTTTCAGGGGGAAGCAGGTTTGAAAAGTGCAGAGCAAGCAGCAGCTCAGAGATGGCCTAAACACCTAATGAATCTAAAAATAAAAAATAACTCAAAAACACTGAGAGGAGATGGGAGCAGACTGAATAGACAGAGCTGTGCAAGCAAATAGAACTGAATATACTCCTGAGGAACAAAGGAAACAATCCTTGATGGGGTGACAACAGATGTTCTCCAAAAAAAAATTCTAAGGGAGCATTTCAAACACAAAGACCTTCCTGTGGAGCTGAGAAGTTTTACTGGCAGACATACAGGAATACATCTTTGGAAACTGAAGAAAAGCTAACATTTAAGGTGTTATCAGGTCCTGAAAGCCACAATGATATCTTCATGTAATAAGTGGTGGGTGGTGGTGGAGAGGGAAACGGTGAGGATAGCAAAATACTGTCACAGGAAGTTGTGTAGCAGAGTTGTGATTTAAATCCCTGGAGGAATAACCAGTTTGTTCTAAAAAACCTCAATGAAAATGAGCTCTGGACTCAAGAGAGAGATGCACAGGTTGACCCAGCTGAAGGAGTGAAACCCAGAGTCTTTTGTCAGTGCAGTGCCACCACTTTGGAGCTGTGGGAGCGAATGTGGAGTGCCCAAACCTGGATGTTTCTCCCAGCTACAGCTCCTTCAGATCATGGTTAAGCACATTGCAGAAAACCTTAAATTGGACATTAAAACAAAAAAAGGTGGGGAAATAGGACAGTTTATAGAGTCATTTTTGAAATGACTGAACTGCACTGGTAGTTTGGGAAGATCTGGATGTAATGCCTGGCCTGGATCTGCAGCACCGTCAGTGAACAGTTTTATCTGAGTTTTTAAAGGCTGGGCACCTCAAACTCTTGTTTTAAACTCTGGCCTTTACTTTTTATGTTCTTTATTTTTATAGATACAGAATAATACTTCTGTGCCTTGTTGGAATGCTGAAAGGATTCCTGACTATCTGCAAGGCCAGCAGATATCATTTTATCTGGGAACGAGGCAGGAGGACGACACAGAACAGTGTCTAATTATTTTCATTGCTTTGCAACTGTTTTGGGGAAAACAACCCCGAGAGGAGATTATTCCAGTGCAATCAGAACTACAGAAAGACTGGGATGGACAACTTGATTGACAGGAGAAACCTAAAGCAGGCAGCAACACAAAAATTCATCATTGGACAGACATTTTGATAAATATTACCGCGGCCAATTTATTATTAACACAGTGGGACAGCTTTACATCTCGCATCACACTTCTCGCAGCCCTTATGGTAAACATGCCATATCTGACAATTACAAGATGAAAACAAAGACCTCACTAACTGTCTCCTGGCCCTGCAGCAGTATCTGCTTGCTCAGTTAACCCTCTCTCCACTTCAGCTGCGCAGCTAAACGAGCGCACACAGCACAGCCCTGTGCGTTCCTAGGCAGAGCACCCTCCCGGCAGCAGCCCGGCAAATTCCCAAAGGTTGAGGCCTCTGTGGCTCTCATTCCTAAAAGGCTTTCCAGACACGCGAGAGGGTTGAGGCTGAGGTGGGAAGTTGTCAGGACAAGACCCAAGGGGAATCCCTTCTGAAGGGCACAGAGGTGGCCCGTGGCTGAGTCGCGGCTGCGGGGACAGAGCCCGGCAGTCCCGGACCCCAGAGCCCGGCAGCCCCGAATCCCAGAGCCCGGCAGCCCTGGACCCCAGAGCCCGGCAGCCCTGGATCCCAGAGCCCGGCAGTCCCGGGCCCTAGAGCCCGGCAGCCCCGAATCCCAGAGCCCGGCAGTCCCGAATCCCAGAGCCCGGTAGCCCTGGATCCCAGAGCCCGGCAGCCCCGAATCCCAGAGCCCGGCAGTCCCGGACCCCAGAGCCAGCTCCAGCAGGGAAGGATCCCGCGGCAGCTCTGGGCTCCTGGACTGGCTGGCTCATCTTCTCTCCGCCACAAACGCTGCAGCTCGGGCTAGCAGTTCTTCCTCTCTGCTGGCTTCTGGGATTAGCAATCTCGTGGGACTCGGAACCGATCATAATTTTTGTCTGATTCACACAAAACTGCTCCTGGAATATTTTTACAGATAACAAAGCACAACCAGGACTGCTGAAACCACCAAGTCAAGCCCTCTGCTACGTGCACACCTGGAGACACATTTTAGAATCTCGTGTGATAAGTCGCCCAAGGCTATTTTTTTTTATTATAACATCCATGACATCTTCCTATTTCCACAGCTTCATTATCAGCTTCGGGGCTGGAAAAACAAAAAGCAGACAAGTCACAGGATGATCTTAGGCAGGAGATTTTATTTGATTCAAACATCTATTTTCCATCCACTTCCTGTCTGTTTTTCAAAGTATTTCAGGGCACAAAACTGATGTGCACAAAGAGCATTCAGTGAGGGAGAGACCAAAGGGAGACAGAACAAATATCAGGCAAGGGAATGGAGCTGACAGAGTGTTCTTGTCTCTTTGAAGCCACAAGGAAAATGCATGGTAGGAAGTATTCCAAAACCACATCTTTCTTGCGTGAAGGAAAGAATTAACGTTAAGCACAAAGTATTCCTTGTGGTTTATTCTCATTACGTGACACGTCAGGTTATGCTGATTTGGGGAAAAAAACAGGATTTCTTTACAAGCTTTCTGTGCACTGGGCTTAATGTGGGTTAAAAAGAGCCTAAACCCCACAGATTGTGCTTTCATAAATCCACTTAGGAATCTTCTTTTTGGTAATTCCCTTCAAAATACAGTTTTTGTGGGTATATGAACGACAGGTTCAAAGTTTCACCTGAAAAACAAAAGAAAATTGCCCAGATTTTGGTTAAAAAAAAAAAAAAAGATTACACTGAAGTTTCTATGGAGTGGGTTTCTCCCTCAGTGACTGCCAGTTTTCATTAGAAGGTGAAGAGAATGCTTAAAATTGGTCAAATAGCATGAAGATTTTGTTGACATGTTTTCTGTCTCTGTGTGTACATACTTCTCCTGAAAGGAACATCCAGTGAAATCCTGGTTGTCCAAAAGACTTTGGTCAAACAGCTTTGAAAGACACTGAATTTATTTCTCTGAAACCCAACTGACCCAAAACAAGAGCCTTTTAAAGGCTGTAGTAGTATAAAGAATTCACTCTTTTGACATTCTGTAGTTGTAAAACACACACACCAATTTATTTTCAGAAAAAAAAAGGTATTTATTTCACTATGGATAGTTGCAAGAGAGGAAAGAAAAAAATCAAAATAAGCAGAACAATTATTTCCTTTTCTAACCTCAGGGCACCCCCACATCCACTTCTGTGATGTGTCATCTACAGTTCTATTTTTTATGCATCCATACTTCTACTTGATCAGCACTTGACCAAATTTTGCAACTTGACCAAAATTTACAGAGATAATTATTTCAATTAACAGAATTTCACAGGCTACACCAGCCTAAGATTTAGGACTCTCTGGATTTTAACAGGATGGGGAAAAAAGGCAGTTTGTGTGGTTGGGGATATTTAAGTTAATTTCCAAACTGCCACATGGACAGAGCCCAAGTGTAATCCTGGCCCATCCATGCTAAAACTCTTATCAATTTCAGTGGAATAAATATCAGCATATTAATTATGAACACCTCTTTCTGCAGCTCTCTGTAACACTCTAAATGACACAGACACAACATCAGTGCAAATTGCAACAGTCTGCAGGTTTCATAGATGATATCACTTTGCAACAAACATGTGCTCCCAGCAACAGAGCAGTCCCAAAGTTCCACCTTTGAGGTAAAACTTGTTCACTTGAGGAACTTTCACATTTTATCATCTTTGTTCACCGTGCATTTAATATTCCGTTCTGACGAGGGGGAATCAGTGATTCCTCAGCAATTCCAGTGGAGCACTGTGGATCCAGCTGTAAAAACAAAGCTGCACCTATGGATTTGTGCCACCCCCTGCCAGAGTTAGGGGTAGGTCTGCATTTTCCTGAAGGTTGCATTGGTGATGGTGAGCCGGGTCAGCCTGGCCCCGTAATAATCGATGATGTAACTGGAGCCGTCGGAAGGGCCAACGATCTGCACCAGGAAAAAGAACCAAGACTTTTCAATATGAAGTGAAATATATACTTTGTGCTAATGTCTCAATTACTGCTAATTTTCCCATCATAAAATTAGTCATGCTTAATTAGTCAAACAGAAACTAGATTTATTTTGAAGTTATGCTGCAGTTTAACTGTTTTAGCGAGCGCTGTCTCAGAAGGAACATTTCCCTTGGGCTTCTAATCAACCAAATTACACAACCAGGCACTGGGGCTCGGCTAATCCGATGAGGATTTGAGGCACAAAACCAGCCTAACAAATGAGTGGGCTCCAAACCACTTTTCCTGAACAAAGAAGGGTTGGCAGCAGAGAATTAGGCTGATGACAAGTGTCTTTGAAATACTGAACAGGTAAGGAATGAAGAGAAGGAGGGAAGATCATGGAGTTTTTGTTCTCAAAGTGCTAAATTGATGTGGAATCACCAGGGAGATCAACAAGGAGAGATGAAAGATACTCTCAACTGGATCTGTAAGGGCTCTAAGGCAAGACCACTGTGACAGCAGAGAAAGGAATTTGAGAATGCACACAAAAGACATATACAAAGTGCACACTTTTAAAATATTTTCCTACAAACCCACAGAAACAACTCCCATATCCACAATGGATTCTGAGTTCATCAGAGCCAATCTGCAATTCATGCTAAATGGCTGTGCTGCTGAATAACAGAATTTGGCAATTTCATGATGTCACGAGATGCCACTCCCAGCTGGGGGTTTAACCCTCATGAGTCCCCAGTCACAACTCCCAGGTGGGACCTGAATTTGCAGGAGAGGTGGAAAATGAAAGTGGCAGTGTCTTCTTTCACCAGCAGAAAGCTCATGCAAACACAGAACTTTGGGATTCTGGGAACATCAGGATGCCCCATGCTGAGTCCATCACTGCCTCACAGGAAGAGCCCCAGGTTCTGACCATGGGGATTTATGGTGTTAAAGCTTCCAAGCTGTTCATTGGAAGTATTTATACATGGATAATCTAATTTTTAATTCCAACAGCAAATATACTGATATTTTGTGTCTATATTCTACAACAGCCAAAATATATGCCTTGATTTTTCAATACTCAACAGTTCTTAAGGACAAAACACTAACAAAGTGTTAATAATCAAATCAAAGCTTTAAAAATCATGGATTTGTATCTTGTTTTGAAAGCCTTGTCTTACCTGCATTGAAATAAGTATGAAATCAATTAGGCTCCCAATTCCACAAAACCCTACAGTGCAGAACTTTAACAAACCTAAAAAAGAAAAGTAAAATTTAATGTAGCTTTAAGCAATCACTGGGATTTCATCACTGGTGGCAATCACATCCAAACTCTCTCCCCATCCCACAAAATGTCTGTGTTTGTATCTATATATATCTACCTAGAAATAGACCTAAGGTTAAAATTCTTTAATTATTAGGGAAAAAACACCCCACATATTCGTATTTCTACATCCTGAATGTACTTTAAAGATTTTAAATATTAACAATTTTTTAATGTATAAATATTCTTTAAAAAGGAAAGGCAAAAGTTGATAACGAGGTTACTGAAATATTCCTTTCACTGAGCCACAGTCAGAAAAATCCCAGCTTGAGCTGCAAAATTTGCTTGTGAATAGAAAGAGTAACAACCTCATGAGTTACAGCACATACTGATTTGATTTTCAGAACATGCAACTTTGGAAAACAATCCTTTGTATAATTTTTATATTTTTGCTGAAGTATAAATTTATTTTGAATATATATAAAAATACATAAACACTTCTTTTTAACTGGTATTCAAAAATGTTGGATTTTATACAAATAAATGAAAGATTAATAGAAAATATATGGGAATAGCAACTGACAGATGACTGTTTTATTGGAAGTTGTCCTGCAAGGCAGACTTCATTTGGAAAATGCCTTCAGACAAAAAGAGGCTGCTTTAATTTTTTATTTTTTTTAAAATATCAATAGTTACTTGTGCAATTAATGTAACCCAGAGAGAATTGTATACATTATGAGTATGATTTCAGGGAAAGATATTGGTTAATTCCCTCTCTCCAAAGCAGCAACGTGTCCCACAAACCACCTCCTCTCCCCCAGGCCTGTTTATGGGGCAGAGGAGGGGAGGAGCTGCATCCACACTGCAGGAAGAGCATCCCCCTGCCTGGATTTGCCTCCCATGGATGGGAAGTCCATCCTTCCCTGGGAGGCCCTGGCACAGGGTGCCCAGAGAAGCTGTGGCTGCCCCTGCATCCCTGGGAATGTCCAAGGCCAGGCTGGATGGAGCTCTGCACACCCTGATGCAGTGAAGGTTCCCTGCCCCTGGAATGTGCCAGCTGGGATTTTAGGAAGCCAGCAGATTTCTTATCACTGCTGCAGCTCCACTTTACTGAAGGAACTGGATGGAGGGGAACTGTTTCTGAACAGGGCTTTTATTTCTGGAGTGCAGGGTAAAGTTGGGTTTTTTCCTTCCTCCTCACTTTCCTCCCTACAAGCAGATCACACTGAGAAAATAAACTGCTCTAAAGCATGGAGGGAGAAAATAGTGTTGTTCTGCAGTAATAACTCATGGTTTAGTTCACAGTGTGTGGGAGAGGAAGAGGTTGCCTTCCTGATTTCTTCATACTCAATAGCTTGTTTGTATTTGTGTGCTCTTTAAACAAAAGAGAATGGAAAAAAATAAACCAAAGAGCATTTACAGTCTTCATTACACTTGCAAAAAAGATTTCAATGTTATTAATCTTTCTTAACCATTTTTTTGCCTAAAAAGTAACCTAAAAAATCCCTAATCAGCCACTGTAAAAGAATCCAATGTGTTGATTTTTATTCTTTTCTACTCTTACCTATTTGCTTTTGCTTTCTTTACCTTTCAAAAGATTGAAAACTTGGCTTTGGAAGAGTTTAATTTTAAATATTAACTTTGGCTACTGGCTACAGCATAATCCAGTAGGGTTAAATCATCAGCCATAAAGAACTTCTATAAAAGAATTAAGGATTTATGAAACTATATTACCACAATATATTAAAAAATAATTACTGCAAATTATTATTCCAAATCCAATGGTACAAATAAATAATGCACCTTATTGACTGTTTTCAAAAATGTATCTTTTTGTGAAACAGATGGACAAAGTAAAGCTAATTATAGAATCTCAGGGATAAAAGACATGGATGTTAACCAAGATTATAGAGAAGGACAGATAATGTCATTAAAAAGAGTTGGCATTTAATGGGCAGAAACTCAAAATTTCTGGCTGAAGTGACAGCAGCACAGAGAGCTTTTTCCACATCATTGCTCCATCCTATCTGTACTTAAATTAACTCCCTTTGTCCAGCTCAGACACAAGGCCAGCGAAGGCAGTTCTGACATAATAAGGTATTTCCATTACTTAAAAGCCAGTGGCATCATCATCCTGGCAATCAGGTCCTAAAAACCAGAGAGAGACCTTATTACAAGTCCCAGCTTCTGCAGAAATGTTATTAACACCATGAGTTATCTTGAATGTGTGCATTTGCCAGAATAAATTCCATCTCCCAAAACACCAGGTTTATTGTAAAATTTGTCCACTTTTTTCCTGGTAAAGTCAAGCCTCATTTAAGGCTGGCACGTGAGGCAAACTCACTTCTGCTCCAGTTCTGCCTCACAAAAAATGCTGTGGTAAAACATCAGTGCAAAGCAAAACTTTGAGCAGCAATAACGTTTGCTTATTAGGATTTTATCTGCTGGACAACTCTATCTCCATTTGTCACCACTCCAACAGAAGAGCAGGCTGAGGATAATGCAGCATTTTATTTCACTTGACCATGAAGAAAGGATTCTAGTTGTAAATATTAAAACTGTGACTGTCAGCATTCATTACTCAAAATATGAGTATACACATCCAACTCTGTCATAAAAATAAGCTTTACCTCAGAGAAAAAATAAGGAATAAACTTACCTAATGCAGGATAGCCTAGATAAAATCTATCTGCTCCCAACCATCCAAGGAATAAGGACAGAGCCACTGCCACTTTGTAGGAGTATCCATTTCTGCCAAAAGAAACAAGCAATGTAGATAATGAGTGCAAAATATATCCACTCATACTTTTGACTGTTAAAGTAGTGACTCATTTTCCTGCTGCTCCAGTTTAAAAAAAAACAAAACAGACTTGTTATTTATCTTCAATTAACGGCCACGGAATTGATAATGTTAAGCTTTCAAACTGGGAAGGCATCCTCCATAAAGGAACCTCAGCTGCTGCAACTCAAGTGTACTCTTGCAGAATACAGATTATTCTGAAACTAAATGATGATTTCTTGTCAAGACATAATTCAGTTGCTGATCCATCCCCAGCTTCACAGAGCACTTCCTAACAGTTCAGCCCTACTGAGACAAGCCCAGGAAGCCAGGAGGTGTGTGAACACTGTCTGCAGGCATTAGTCTCACACGCAGCCAAATCGAGAGGAACAGGACAGGCAGGTGAGATGTCAGCAGAGACAGTAATTGCCACGAGATCTGAAGGAGAAATGAACCATGGCCACCGGCTGAAGAAGCTGCAGGAAGGATTCAGCAAAAAGAGTAAGTCATGTATTCACTCATTACACTGTAAATGGCACAAAGTCACAATGAAAAGAACTGTTGACAGTACAAAGATGCACGGGGTAGAGAGGCACTCTCCAGTTAAGCTTCCCATGGTTAGCCACACAAAATAAACAGATAGAACAGACTTTTTTAGATGTCCCCTAATTGGAACCATTCTTGCCAACAGCTGGAGCGATGCAGCCACCAAACCACCTGTTACTGCAGTCCCTGCTGGAGAACTTTGCACTAATAAGGGAGCTAAAAACATATCGCTCTCTATGCTGGAATTGCTGCCTCGGCGAACAGCGAGCTCCTGAACAGCAAACCCAAATGTAATTAGAACTGAAAAATATTCAGTAATTCACTGTTTTGATACGTGCACTGCTACGTGCCAGCAATTATTTAATAGGCCCAAATTAAACTCTTGGTTGACAGTTGAATAAAACAGTTTCAAAAAGACAGTAGCTGACAAAAGTCCAAGCACTTTTATTAAGCACTTTCAATGCCAAGTAGAGACCTACCTTTTGCTTATTATCTAAATTTACTGACTTTAAAACCTAATGGCAACATTAAGTGATTAAATCGTGACTCTTACCTCAGTATTTGTTACTTGGTGTTTATTAGCAACACGGAACACACAGGGCATTCCTGGAACCTAATGTAACGTAAATTATCATCTTTAGAACTGCCTTGTTTCCACTGTAAAGAACACTAATGGGTTTATTTAAAACTTGAGGTAAACTCTTGGAAATTGTTTATCAACTACAAAGTGTCAACAGCTCTCCAAGGACACTGAAGCATAAAAAAAGCTGTTACATAAAAAATGGGCACACGGTTTAATTTTGCTCCTGATCACAGCTAGTAATAAACTGAGCCCTTGCCCATGCACTGAGATGCTTCTGAAAGCAGAACAATTTCTGCAGCCTCGTCAACATCAAACTGATGGGCAGAAGAAATCCAGTGTGAAGGGGAAGCATGAGAGTACTGGAACAAACAAGGCTGCATCCACTCTTGTGTTTCTGTTGCCTTACTCCTTCAGACAAAAACATGCACAAAGAGTAAACCAGTGAGTAGGAAAATGACACATCCCAGGCATCTGAGGGAATTTCTACAATTGGGTAAAAGATGCAATTTCTTGTCAGTTTCTCTTTTGATTTTCTCCTGCTTCTCAGCCTCATCCAACCTTTACTTTTTTCTGCATACATTTCTTCCAGCTGCCACGTTAAAAACTTTTCCTCCAGCTCTTCCACAGCAGGTGCTGCTGGAGGTTGCTCTTTCAGGGTCTCCAGGCTCTGCTCAAAGACCTGTACACAGTGAGCCCCATGAATTTCACAGAGAATCATTCCATGGCTTCCTTCCCTGGAATGGCAACACTTGAACAATGAACACTTCAACTCTGCAGCATCAGGGCCTGCACGTATTAAGTAAAATATCTGATAGATGTCGATCTGGGGGATTCTAAAATTTGGCCAAAAAGTTAGGTCTACCTCCAAAATATTGGATTAAAGCCAAACCTAAGCTCCCAGTACTTTGTTGGAACAACTTTACAAGCTTTTCCTTGAATTATTATTGGGATAACTGAACTTGAACACATCCACTCACACAGACATGTAACATCTCCTGGTCTTGCTCTAAAATAACTGGATCCCAGAACTTAGCCAAATTACAGTTTGGGCTAAGGACAACTTGCTGATTTGTCCTTCACAAAAGCTGGGGACAGAGGTTCACCTGCTGTCCCCATGCTGGGACAATCCTGCCATGGGAAGATGCCTTCTCAAACCAGTTTTCTGCTTAAAAGGTGTGCAGTTATTTCTACAGTTTAAGTTTCTACCAAAACTCAGGTAAGATGCTGGGAAATCTCCAAAAAGCAGTAGAAAAGGCAGGACTATTGTAATATTAAGCTGGAGACTCCTGCTTAAAACAATATTTGTAACACTTAGGTAACATTCAAAGTGCCTCATAAAAAGTCTATCAGTGACTGGACCACTTTTTAAATAAGTGTACAGATGAAGGATGGTGATATTAATCTTGCTGCCATTTTTTACTGGTTCTAGGACATTATGAAGGACGTGCCTGTGTAACTCTATCTACATTCACAGTTGTGTTTTATGGGAATTTTCAGTCCAAAAAGGGTTCTCTTCTCTTTCTGCCATACCAGCAGTTGTGGGACTGGAAAAATCACAGCAAGTTCTTTTGGCAGTGTAACCATTGATTATTCACTACAAATAATAGTCATGATCAAGTAATAGATACTGTAAGAAAGATGACATTTCTCTGCCTACAGACCTGGTTTTAATAAATAAATATAAAGAAAAGCTACCTTTAAAAAGTGTTTCTAGAAAATATAATAAACCAAAAAAAATGTATACAAAACAACTCCAAACATAAGAATTACCATCTAATCTAAAGAGGAAGCTATTTCATTAAACTTGTATAACTCATCTTCTTCTCAGTCCCCATCACAGATGGGACTGAAACACAATTGTTTCTGGACAAAAATGTGACTGACGTCTACTTTGCTGGCATTTAAATTTGATTAGATGTAATAATATGTTTTCTTCAGTTTGCTGAGCTTTGACTGCTGAGAAATCTAAATACAGAGAAAATATTTATGAAACTAAGAGGCAGAGCTATACTTCTGAGATAGGCAAATTACTGAGCAGCAAGTAGCACATCAGAGTTATTTGCCCACTAGAGTGATAGGGAGCACCCAGTATTACTGGAGTTTTAATTTCCAAAGATTCCAGTAGGACAAAAGAAAAACATTCCAATGTGAATCCCAGAAAAAGGGGAAACAAATGGTAGTGACAGGTGCTGGCTGATCATTAGCACTGGCCAGTTGGAACATTTATTGGTATCCTGAGCTCTCCATCACTCACAATGTGCTTTAGAAAAACAAGGTCCATCATTCATGTACCAGAAACGGGCTCTTAAAAGACACACTGGATTGGATTAAAAACAAAAGTTGTTTCAAAATAGAGAACAGTCTCTCTTATAGATTTTGGGGGAACTGCAGAGATCCTGAAGCTCCCCTGAAATTCGTGCATAACAGAACTTCAGCTGCAGCTACAGGCACACTTTAAACTGGCATGAGGCACTGAGCAGCACAGCCCTGTCCAGCCCTCCTTTGTCCTCTCAGTTGTATCCTTGAGTCACCCTCATCCCTGCACTGGCACAAGCACTTGAAGCCACTGTACTGTGACTCAAACTGGGGAACTGATCCAAGTCAGCTCAAACCCAGAGCAGCTCCCTGATGTCCTGGGGTCTGTCAGGGAAGGGGATGGAGGGTGTCCCCAACAGCTCCTTCCAGCAACTGTGCTGACTTTAAGCACATGTGAAATGTGGCCTCAGCATTTGGAGCAAAGTTTTGCCAAGCTAAAGTATGAAGTAAAGCAGAAAGAATAAGGTAAAGCAAAGACACAAACAAAACCAAACAACAAAAAAGGAAGTGCAGGCAGAGACAGATTTCCCTATGAACATGCATGTTTAGAGCAACCTGGTCTAGTGGAATATGTCCCTGGCCATGGCAGGGGGACAGAATGAGATGGGTTTTAAGGTCCCTCCCAAACCATGACCCTGTGTTGCATCCTTGTAATATTTATTAGAGGATTAACTACTGGGCAACATGTGCATGGTTCTATTTTCCTTCTATTTTCCTTCTGCCAACACATCATGCAATTTTGGACAAACTTCAGTTTTTCAAAACCAAAGAGTACTCACACATTGCGACACTCAATAGGCTTGTAAAACCCAACTTCATGTCCCGTGAAGACTTTCTCTATGCCAAGGTGATCTTTGCAAGTAATATTTGGTGCTGGCAGACATTGAACTGAGGACAAAAAATGATGTGAAATTAAGTGGTAACTGACAGAGCAGTTTTCTGACAACACACAAGTGAAACAAATTAAGTTCTACTGTGCAACAGTCTGGATACAGAGCACAGTTCACACACAATTACTTGTTTAAAAATATTTTTTTAAGCCAGTCCTACCACCAACTTGTAGTTTTTCCTTGCTATGTTTTAAGCAAAATAAACAAACCTAACTGCTGCCCCAATTCTGTTGTAATTTCCACTCTGGCTTCAATACGAGTCAATGAGAAATACTAACCTGACATACAGAAAACATTTTCATCATGAGAACAGTCAAATATTGGAACAAGTTGCCCAGAGAAGCCATGCCATCAGCATCCCTGGAGGTTTTCAAGGTCTGACTGCACAAAGCCCTGAGCAACCTGGTTGGAATTCACTGCCAACACTGCTTTGAGCAGGAGGTTGGACTATGCAACTTCCTGAGGAGTCTTTCTACCCAAATTATTCCATTATTCTTGGGACTCTTAGGGGAATCAAAGTGAAAACCACAACAGAGAGTCACACCTGCTAAAAGTTTGCAATATATTACTAGAATATTAGTTACTCTCCACTGCTGTAGTCTGCTGTTTCAAGGGGAAAAACCCCAGTCCTTTACTCACTTTCTATCAGCTTTCAGTACTTGTGAATCCTGCTGCTTAACTCCAATGAAGCTGCAAGCCAGGTTTAACATTCTTCACAGATTTTCCATTAATGCACACAAGCAAGGGATGGATTTTTTTAATGCCTATCCATATTGGACAGGGACAAAGAAATAAATAAGATTTGAGTTATGTCTGGACTTAACCTATGTAAAATCTTACATGGATTTTATAGCCCATCCCTGGCAGTGTCCAAGGCCAGGCTGGATGGGGCTGGGAGCAACCTGGGATAGTGGAAGGTGTCCCTGCCCATGGCAGAGGGTGGAATGAGATGAGCTTTAAGGTCCTTTCCAACCCAAACCATTCCATGATGCTACTGATCAATATGCCTAATCTAAGGCAATTGCAAAAAAACCCACATTATTCCTTGGTAAATTAGGCAAAGAAGTTTTTTCTGTTTTTAGAAGAAACCCAGCACAGTTAAAATATATTGATATAGGAAAGGCCACAGTTTTCTTCTCAGTGTCACTCCAAAGACTCCAAGTCTTTTACTCAATGCCACCACTTTGATGCTTTCAATTAAACCCGTTTGTCTGGATGAAGAATCTCAGAAAGTGATCAGAAATTGCAGTGTTTCAAGCATGATCCAGAAATTAACTTTTTATTACTTAATTTTATTAAATAAATTAATATTACCAAAAAAATAAGCAATTCAAATACTGTGAGGACAATCTAAAAACTGGTGAGTGTGGGTGTAAAAATGCCACACAAAGAAAACAGTGTTAATTCAGCAACTTGTTCTACTCTGAAGCTTATCTCCTGTTCAAAAGTGCAGTGTATTAAATACAGTCACGTGGTAATTAGTTAAACAACTGATCATCTTGAGCTGGGATCAATCTCAAACTATGCAATATTCTTTCTGCTCTCTGACTGCCCATTTATAGTCAGGGAAAATGATGTCAAGAGCTGAAAAAACTTTTAAAAGGACCCCTTGTGCAAAATATTTTCATCCAGTGTCTGACATTATTTGAAAAATCTCCAATATCCCGGAAGAAAATAATTCAGCACTTATAGGAAGCAAAATATGGAAGACAACAAGCACACACATGATTTTTGTGGACTCTCCATCTCTGGAAGTGTCCCAGGTCAGGCTGGATAGGGCTTGGAGCAACCTGGGATAGTGGGAGGTGTCTCTGGATGAGCTTTAAGGTCCCTTCCAACCCAAACTGTTCTGTAATTCTGTGATTTTAAAACAAGGGTGCACAAAGCAAACTTGTGCTATCAAACACAGACCATTTATTTCAATGCCTGAGAACATCAAAGAAGTTAAGCACAGGTAGGAAACCAAGTAATCAATTTATGAATTTTTCTGTTGTACTCTGAAGTATGTCAGAACTGAACATCAAATAAATGTGCTTTCAAAATAGAGCCTCATGCACCAAAACCTTGTGATGATGGAAGGCACTGTGTTGCCTTAAGAAAAAAAATCCTTAAAAATTAGAAGATTTTGAAGGCTGTTCTGTCACATGTCAATTCTTTTAATAATTATATGCAAAATCAGTATGATAGGAGTGGTTTGTTTTAATCACAGTAGTGCAGGACAGAGCCTAAAGGGTGTAACATACATTGAAGAGATTTACCAGAAACATCACTTAGAACAGTACCAATCAGAGACAGCGTATTTATTCATTTTTAGTAAAGCACCCAATCCACACAAGTGTTTTGGGCTTTCAGACTAATGATATTACTAATCCCATCTTTTATAAAGCTCATCAAGTAGATACACAAATGTGTAAATTGAGCACTTCCATGAAAAAACATAGTTAATCAATATATAAGTTAGAAATCCTTACCATATGCTGTGTGATTTGTGCAATTCATTGGTTCTTGTGTGCTATTGTCTATTTTAGGCTCATCACACATATATGTTCAGGTAATTGAGGAAAACAGTTTTCATATCAAACACTACAACAGGTTTAACAGTAATTTATTCCACCCTCTTTAAACCCCGAGGATTTAAGATGCACCTTGATGTTGGTGCCTACCCATCCCCCAAAAGAGGAGCAGCACATTACCATGCAGCAAATCTGCTAATCCAATTTAATACACCAATATATCGCATAAGCCCCACGTTTAATTAGTGCTGCAGTCAGCACTACCTAAAGGAACTACAATATTTATCAGTCACAGCCTCTGTATTTGGAGGCAACAAGGTAGCACACGCCTCATCTGGTCTTGTTCCCTTATTTAAATACGACGGTGCCTTGAAATTGAGGCATTTGGTTGAGAAAAATTTAATCTACGGGAACATACAAAATTCTACAAATGCGTAAAAATGAGCATCTGAAACGCCAGGAATTTGGTGCAGGAACAAACTGAGCAGGAAGTGACTTCCAGAGGTCTCAACTCCCACAGCCAAGTAAAGCAGGAGATGAAGTGAGCTTTTCCAACATTTGCTTTCCTGACACTTTTGATCATCAAAAACTGTCAGCTGCCATCAATCAACATGTTCTGGGGAGGGCAAGAGGTGCCTTGGAGAGCCAGGAGCCTCACACCTCCTGCTCCTCAGAGCTGTGGAGGGCACAGAAACACATTATTTCTTGATAAAATGGCAAAGTCTCCGCGTCTCGCTCCTGCAAATAAAAAATAGGGTGGAGTGGTGGCAGAGCAGGCTCTCTCATCCCGTGGGAATCTCTCTGAAGGACACCCCAAGCGTGCACTGGAGCACACACAGTACCACCAGAAATCACAAAGTTAATTAGGTTGGAAAAGCCCTCTGAGACAATCGAATCCAACCTGTGACCGATGCCCTCCTTGTCACCCAGATCAGTTGTTCTCTGAACACCCCCAGGGATGGGGACTCCGCCACATCCCTGGGCAGCCCCTTCCTGTGTCTAATCACCCCTTTTGTGAAGAAATTCCTCCTGATGTCCAACCTGAACCTCCCCTGGCGCAGCCTGAGGCCGTGTCCTCAATTCCCGCACCCTGAAGAGCCGTGTCCCGCTCCTGCCAGCCGAGACCCCCTCGAGCCTCCCGACCCGAGGCTTTCCCTGAGCCCCCCGCCCTGACCGGCACCGCACGGTCCCCACCGCCCCTTCCCCTCCCCACGAGCGGTGCCCCCCCCTCGCACCGGGCCCATCGCCACAACAACCGCCCCCGATCCGACCGCGGCCCCGCTCAGGATATTGCCCCAGCCGCAGCTCCTCGCACTTGAGCGGCGGCTCCGATCCCGCTGCTCCCTCCAGGGCTGCGAACCAGAGGAGAAGCAGAACCACCGCCTCAGCCGCGCCGCTCCGGGCGGCCATGACGGGACCGCCGCCGCCGTCAGCTGACCCGGGGAGGAGCGGAGAGGCTCCGCTGCGGGGAGAGCCCGCGCTGGCTGCGAGGAGAAACGGAGGGGGACCCCGAGGTGTTCGTGGGATGCTGGGATGGGTGTGGGTTGGGGTTTTGGGGGGCTTAAGGGGTTTTTTGGGTGGTGGGGGGCTGACCTCATTAAATATGGCCGCCGAGGCCGCGCTGAGGGCAGAGCGCGCCCTCACTCAAGATGGCGCTCGCAGGGCCCCGCGCTGGGACGGGCGGGGTCGCGCCCCGAGTAAAGATGGCCGCGCCCGCCGGCGGGACGGGCTCGCGTCTGCCCGCGCATAAGATGTCGGGTGTGAGGGGCCGCGGCCCCGGGGCGGTGCGGGGATGGCGGGGAACCCGTGAGGAGCCCTGAGGCGGCTCCCGGAGCGCGGCCGGGGCCGCTCCGGGTGCTGGCACCGCGAGCAGGGCGGGGCCGGGTGAGGGAGGAACGTGAGGTGAACCCTCCTTGCCCTTCCAAACGCCGATGCCATAGCCTTGGTCCACACGGCGAAATCGCACCTCTGGGTGTCTCCGGTGGAGTCTGGAGTTTGCTGGGTACTTGAAAAATAAGTTGAAAAAGCCCGGGAGAGGTTAAAGATGTGTCCTGCCAAACCTGGTTAACCCGAACTGGCACATCCCCTCTCATCCAGGTGGGCCTGGTGTGCTGACACTGTGTCCAGAACATGCACAGCAATCGGATTAAAGAAATAATTTGAATTCTTAATCTACTTCCACATAAAACTGTGACTACATTTTATTTCAGTTTTTAAATAAGTACAGAATTCCTGGAGCAGGCAAACTTTTCATCAGCATTTGCTCTTCACAAAGTATTTTGTGGTGATTATAAACCTTTTGCTATTCTCACTACCTTGACAGCTATTGTATTTCTGTTGTGGTTATTTCTAGTGTTTGAAGCCATCAGTTTTCCACTTAGGAACTGTTAGGGATCCTGGAGTGTTTACAGGAGATGGAGAGGTCCTTTGGAGTGAACACACCCAGGAAAGGCAACACCACTGTCCCAAGTTCACATCTGCTCAAGATGTGTTTCCTGAAAAACAAGTAGGCACCTAAAAACTGGAAAACTGAACCTAAAAAGCTGGAAAAGCAACTCTGAAATCGCACTGAGGAGAACACCATCGTTACCCATCCCTTCTGGAAGTCTTTTGGGTTTTCTTGGAATTATTTTGGTGCATGGTGACTTGCCTGGAGCCTGTCAGTACCAAAGAAGGCTTTGTCCCAGCCCCAGATATTCCAAGAATCTGTGGAAACGCGGATTTAAAACGTGTGGATGGCTGACAAAGAGCTCAGCCAGCGACGTGAAATATTGCCATCTAACAGCTTTTTGGGAGATTCGTGTAAACTGAATTGGCAGCCCGGAGTTCAGCAGGCAGAGTATGCAAATGAAAATTGATACTGCTCTCAGCAACTGGAAGCGAAAGGGCAGGGCCGGAGCGTGCTCGGGGGTGAACTCAGCCCTCGGAGATGGAGGCGGAGGTGCACTGATGGGAAGAGTGCCCGGCTCCTCTGTCTGCGGCGCGTCCCTCGGATGGATAAATACACCACTCGCTGTTCATCACTGTCAGGAAAATTGTCACTTCTCACGGGCGCCACATTAATTAAAGCTGAGAGTGAGGGCTGGGAAGTTGAGCGCTCGGAATCCTTCGGAAGGGGGATGGAGCGCTGTGTTCCGAGCGTGTCGTGAGCTGGGGTGCAACTGCTGCTGCTCAGCGGAACGAAACGGGTGCCAGAGCGAGGGGAAATCAACCTGAGCTCACGAGAAATTGATTTCCAAACCTCCTGTAGCCCCTTAGCCCGAGCAGCCAGCGGGGCTGTGTAAGGTCAGCAGATGGGCTCGTGAAACTGTGTAGCAGAATAAAAACTGTATTTATTGACTTTAATTCGACTATTTTGTGTGTGTACATATACAATTTTAGAAAGTTGGAAAGCAGACTAATTTACGGCTTTCAGAAAGCACACGCAGTTCACACAATTAATTTCAACTAAAATGGTGCCTGTTCAGTATTTTGTGATTAGCAGGGAGGAAAATTCTGCTTTTATTGCCATCGTGGCCAATGTTCTGTGTCTTGGAAGCCACGGTGATGTGGTGTGTTTTGGGGTGCTGTGGGCAAAGTCTTGCAATCCCTTTACTCCATCCGAGTTTTCCTGAGTTTTGCCATCCCCTTCTGTGAAGTGGTGGGGGCTGCACTGCTGAGGCTGAGCAGAACATATTATTATAAAACTATTATTACATCCATGTAATTATACATATTCCACCCGAGGATCTACACCCGCGTCCAAAAGGAACACAACCCTCGCACTAAGCCAGCTCTATGTGCCCCTCTGTGGGGAGTTAAAACACAGAGCCACAGAGTTCCATCAGTCTGGACACCGATGCGCTGCAAATAAGTGAAAAATAAGCTTTTCTACAGTACGTACACACGCGTTTTGCCTTCACTGGGGAGGCTGGAGGCCATATGACAGGTTCCAAATACGATCTACCAACAGGCGGGTCAGGCTCACCTGGAAATTGCCTACAAAAGTANGATCGCCCCTCGCTTCCCGCTTCCGCCCAGGTGAGCGCCGGCGGCCATCCCGCCGCTCCCGGCATCCCGGCGCTCCCGGCATCCCGGCGCTCCCGGCATCCCGGCGCCGCCGCTTCCCGCCCGCAGGTACCGCGCCCGCCCCGGGAAGGGCAGGGATGGGGTGGGCTGGAGGAGGAGGGGGGCACGGGCGGTCGGCGTGGTGCGAGGGCTCTGCCGCAGGAGTTGTGAGTTGCCCTTCGGACGCGGCGGTGTGGATCCTCGGGTGAAATGTGTGCATAAATATGTAAAGGGGATAAAAACCTATGTTTATCTGTAATAAGTCTTCCAGCCTGCCAAGAAGATGGAGCTGGGCTCTGCCTGGTGGTGCCAAGCAATAGTACAAGAGGCGAGGGGTACAAACTGATGCCCAGGAAGTTCCGCTGGGATGTGAGGATGAACTTTCCTGTGCGGGTGACAGAGCGCTGGAACACATTGTCTAGAGAGGGTGTGGAGTGGATTCTCTCTCACTGGGGACATTCCAGAACCATCTGGACACAATCCTGTACCTTGTGGCAGGAGTGGCCCTGCTTTGAGCAGGGAGGTTGGACCAGGTGACCCAGCTGTGGTTCCTTCCAACCTGACCCATCCTGGGATTCTCTGAGTGTTTCCAACCATCTCCTGCTTCCAGAGCCAGACCCATATCTTGCTGTGAACACCAGCTTGACCAGTATAGCCATGGCCAGGATACCAGCCTGCACTCACCCAGAGACCCCCATCTGAAAGCCCTTCTGGCCCCAGGGACCCTGACGAGTCCCTGACACCCCAGTAAGGACAGGGCAGGGCTGTGTGGCTCCCGATGGCAGCCGAAGGCTCTCCAGGGCACTGGAGTCATCCTGGTGTTGTGTTGTTGTGCAAGCAGCTTGCATTGCTCAGAGAGGCTGGCTCAGGATGAGGAGAGGAGGGAAGTAACACACCTGTTGCAACACTTCCCATCAAGTGCCTGTCAATCCTAAGAGATTCGTAGCAGAGCAGGTTTTTACTTTGTTTACGGGTGGTTAATAGGAAAACAGTTCTTCCGCATTCCTTGTTAATTTTTGACCCTTGGAAGTTCAGCTTGGTTCCAGGTCTAACGGCCCTGTTCCCCTGAAGTGATTTGTTAGCTGTGTACACTGTCCAAGTAACAAGAGTTTATTGGCAGTGACAGTATTTAGATATTGGAAGTGAGTTTTCCATAGGAACAGGTTTCTGAGACCGTGTTTCTGCTTTGTGGAGAGCAGCTTGGACGTGAGCTCTCCCTTCTGTTAGACAACAGAGAACCCACACTGGTGCTTCCCTCCAGGCTGACGTCCACAGGAATTCAGGTTCTGCTTGCTAAATTTACCATGCCTGGAAAGTGACTAAGGCTCCTCTTGATCTGCCCCGAGACTCATAATCACAGGTGTAGAGTGCTGGGTTTTCTTCACTTTCCTCCTCCTGTAGTCACTAATCAGGTGTAAAACTCAGTCTGCCCACACAGTATTTTTTTGTTTTTAACAATATTTAGCTGTGGCCCACTGCACCTTGGAGATGAGTGGCATATCTGTGTTCAGGTACTCACAGAAGTATTCAGGTTTTTTCCTTCTTTCAAGTGCCTGGAGCAATTGGTGTGTGCTTGACAGCATTTTTGTAAATCCTGCAGCATTGCACAGAGCAGAGGTGGTTCCATAGGAAAGGTGTGTATATGCTATGCTTGGTCTGACTGAATTTTTCTGTACACTATAAATAAAACTGAGCATAACAAAAATACAGGGCTGCAAAATATATGTTAGAATAGTGTTTTTTCACAGTATGGAGTCGCTTGATGGCATGTAAACTATAAAATTTGGAATATCTGAAGTTACAGCTGATGTCGTGCTAGGACAATTTAGGATTAAGATCAAGCCAGCAAATGCTGTTTTCCCTTGCCTTTTATCAACTTTTAAACTGAAATTTTCCAAGTCAGAGGTCTCTGTGATGAGGAGGGTGATATGCACCACATTAGTCACTCCTGATAACAGGGCCAGGAAAAATTCCAACTGCATTAGTGCAGAAAGGTGACTTTGGATCGGGATGAGCCCTTTGGCTGCTCCTGTGGCAGCCTGCTGAGGCTGGCTGTGTTAGAAGCCTTTGGAAAATAGCAGTTAGTTAGCACTTGTGGGTGTTAATATCCCAAAAGGTTCCAGCCAGGCTGAGTGGGGAGAGTATCCCATGATTCCAGACTTTTCCTGGGAGGATGCAGCTTGTTGGAGGCCACGTGGGGCAGAAGCAGCTGTGGATGGATGGGGAAGAATGGGCAGAAGAATCTCTGCTGGCTGAACCAGTGTCCTCCTACAGACCCCAGGAGCAAAGCCTTCAACTTCCATCTTCCAGCAGCCCTCTGTGGGGGGCAGGTGTTTGTCCAGGCCAGTGTTGGGATGTTGGGATGTCGAGTTCCCCTCTGGCTCTGGGATGGGCCAGGCTGAGGTCTCCGTGCGAGTGGCAGGCGTCTGGCAGGGGGGTGATGGCAATGGAAGACTTAAACCTTTCAGCTCTTCTGATGACCTCTGCTGGCACCAGCATGGGGGAATTCCTTTTTCCTTATGCTGCTTTTGAAGAAGATCCAAGTCTTGGGATTTCATACAAAACCTTTTGAAGCTTTCCCACTCCTTTGGATGCGTCGATTTCAGATCTCAGACGTGAAGACAGTGGAACCCCAGATGGATGCTGTCCTGGGGTTAGAAAACACTCAACCTCCTGAAATTCATCATTTTCTCGATGATTTTATGGTTATGTTGGAAGTTGTGACATAAATGTTGAACTGAGGTTTCCAATAAGATAAATAAGCGTTTATAGAAGTTGGAGACTGGAGCTAAGGAAGGGAATGTGGAGTGCATGAACTGATTTTAACAGTACAAACCAAAGTGATTTGGATCATTCTTCAAAATTAACATCTAGGAATGGAGTTTCTAATTTATCAGCTGTTTGCTGACATTCTGCCTGGACTTAAAGTGTGTTTATAAAATGTTTAATGATAAACTGTTTGGGCTCTTAAACACAGAGATCAATAATACATGGAGCTGTGTGTTTCTCTGGTGCACAAAAGCCAGTCTTAGAGACCTGTCCTCAATTATCCATGACTTGAAAACTCTAAATTAGTTTATATTTTCAGGGATCCCTTCACACCAGAAGGAGCTGTTTGCTTTAATTTTTCCCTCTACTCTCTTATGGAAGAAAGGAGAATAAAGAAATACTGAGTGTGGTTTTTAAAAGAAATTGCTAAAAGCATTGCAAGCTGTCTGGAGGCCAGCTCTGATCACGAGGAGCCCCAAAGTGCTGTGTAAACTTGAACTGTTACTCAACCACCCGAGATCCACTTGGGCATCCACCAGCACAAGTGGCCTGCAGTGGCTCTTAGGGACACTTGGAGCAGCTCAAGCAAGAAGCTGAAACTTTCTAAACTTTCTTTAATCTTTTTTCCCTCCTGTTTTGTGCCTCCTTCTCCAGGGAACTTCTGCCTCTATGGAGCCAAGATCTCTTACCTATAATTCTTCTCCTTAAATTAAAATCTCTGATTTTCTCAGGTCAGTCCCCATTGCCATAATTGCTGTTGTTACACCTTCTCTAATGGAAAAAAAGATTAATTTTGGAGGTGGTTAGCACAGCACTTGGGGGCTGTTTCGGAGTGGGGCTGGGTGTTTCTCGTGGTGCAGTTTGGTCCTGCTGTGAGGTGTGACCACATCACCCCATCCCCTCTTGTCCCCCTCCTGCCAGTGCTGGCAGCTCAGAGCTGGCTGGGCACAAAGCTCACCCCACCAAAACGTGAAGGATTCTTCTGGAGTGTCCCTGTTCCAGCTCACTGGGGGATCAGCTGAATGGAGAATGGAAAGGGAAGAATAAATGCATGAAAGAGGGCTGGGGAGCTGGACCAGCCCCTTGGCTTTGGCTCTTGGGTGGGCATGGTGCTGTCAAATCATCATTATTTCCTGCCTTGCAGGATTTCTTCTCTGGATTTAATCTTTTCCTCACCCCACTGCTGGTTTAAAGGTGTTTCAAACCACTTTTCCTCACAGGAGTTATTTTCTGTCCCTTTCTGCTTTTGGTTCGCTCTCTTTAGAGTTTTTTTTCCTCTTTTAACTGCTGATGTGAGGTAGAAAAACAGAGGAAGAAAGCGAATGGAGGGAAATTAAACCGGGAAGAAAGAACAAATTTCCATATTCTTTGTCCTGATTTGTTAAGGTTCATGCAGTATTTGCAGTCGAGGAGGTTAAGTTTTGTCTTTTTGGTTTAATGAAGACTCAGGAGTGTGTAAGGAAACGGTGTTTTCATCTGCTCTTCAGAATCAGCTCTCAGCACAGAATCAAAGGCTGCTGTGCTCTTAGAAGTGTTTTACTTTGGATGGAAAAGAAAATAAAGCTGCAGCACTTCCAAAAGTTCAGATGCATTCCTGAAAATCTTTCAAGGGGTTGTATGGCTCTGCTGCTTCAACTCTTGCTACGAGTTTGATTTAAAATGACCTCCTAAATCTGTTAAGAGCCTTGCAAAGCGACTCATTTTGCCTGGCCCTGGGTGGAAACCACACAGACCCACCAAGTTCATTCCTGCAGGAGCCAAAGCTGCTCAGTATGCACAGCAAAGGGTGCATAAATCTGAAATTGTGGTTTGTGACACGCCTCCATCCACTTTCTTTTTTCCCGTTAGGTAAATCAACTTAACGTGGCTCTGCAGGAGAAGGGAAGCTTCTCACCTGCATAATTAATATTTTGATAAATATAACAGTGTCCCCCCAGGATTCCAGATGTTTTCAGTGTGAGCACAGACAGTGTCAGAGGCAGAGCTGAAAGGATCAGAGGTCCTGCTGGGAGACAGCCCCTGGAATGTGCTTACCCTGGTGTCACGTTCACCGTGTGACCCTTGCACCTCTTGAACTGCAAGACTGAAAAATAAATAAAAAGCTTTTCTATGGAGAGAGGGATATGGCTATTTTCATTCCAAAATAATTCCAAATATATTATTCTGAAATTACACACTTACATACTGGATAGAATTAAAATTATGTAAATTGTGCTGTTAAGTGGCTGACTTCTTTCAGAGGAGCTTGTAGTAAGTGAAGGAATCTTGTTTGGTAGAGCTGCCTTGATAGATTCCAGAATGACAGGCTCCACATCAACTTAATAACATGCAAGCAAGGGTACAAATTTATCATCTCTGCTAATTGCAAGTGTGTTGTTTTTATACTGCCATCTAGGCCTCAGCCCCAGTTGGAGACCTGTTCTGTTTGGCACTGTGGAGGAGCGTGATAAAGGATATTCTGCTTAATAAAGGATATTTTGCTGTTCATGTACATAGGAAAGAGAAAGGCAAACACCTGTAGGAGAAGAGAACAGGCTTCCTTTACCTGTTGGGAATCAGGCTGTGATTAGAACAGACCTTCCTTAGGAAAATGCTGGGATAGGGATTAATGTGCCCAATTTTGGGCTTTAATTCTGTGCTGTCCCATGAGTGGAGGGAACTTCACTGTTTTGTAGGGAAGCACAAAGTTTCACCTGTATTGCCATCCAGCAGGGCTGAACTATTGTGATAAGAATACTGTCTACAAATGACCAGCTGGAAAGTATCTTCTAAATAATAGCTAGATTTTAACTCTGTGTGTATCTGTGAAGATCACAGCTTTCATGTCAATATTCAGAAAAATTTGGTTGAACGTATCTGTGTCTCAGTTTTCCTTTTCATTTTATTTTCATAACCTGCATTTTTATTCATGTTTGGAAGAGTTGTTCATATTCCTTCCTGTGTGTGAAAGGCAAAACACATGGAACAAGGAAAAATGTTTGGATGTACTGAGGCTATGGCAAGAGCTTTGTTAAATACTTGGGGTAAACAACAGGGTGTAGTAGTATTTTTTTATTAAATTTGTTTTAGTTAGCTTAATTTTTTTTATTGCATTTATCAAATGTTACTATTCTGTTTGGATGTATCATTTATTAATCTGATTTATTTTTTTTTTTTCAAACCTCAGCCAGGTTGTTCTGAGCAGTTCCAGAAATACCCTTCACCATGCCTGAAAACCCTGCAGCAGGTATGTGGTCTGAAAGTGATTCCTTTTGCTGAGCACTGAGCAAAGAAGCTGCATTCCTAACCTGGGCTCCTTTGTGGTGCAGATAAGCAGCAGGTGCTGCAGATCCTGGATCGGCTGCAGGCAAAACTGCAGGAGAAGAGGGATTCCCAACACCAGGAAAACCTGACTGTTCTACAGAACACCCTCAGGAGCCCCTTGTTCAACCAGATACTGACTCTCCAGCAATCCATCAAGCAGCTGAAGGAACAAGTGAGTGTAAAATTTCTGTTGTTGGTGTGATGATAACTCTGGGCAAGGGGAACTTGAATCAGGATGTGTGGGTGTGTTAACGAGGGCGCTCTCGTTAATAAGCTGTAACGTGGTGTGAGTGAGTGTTGGGCTTTTCTTCTTCTGTGGAGCTGGTGTCTGCAGAGGCACTGCTGAAATGAGAAGTGGTTTTGCAGCAAACAGGTCATGGGGCACTGTGCTTTGAAAAGGATGCAGGAGAGGCAGGGTTGTGTTGGAAAAAAACATCTGCTAAAGACATCAGCTCCAGTATTTTGAGTCCTGAGCAGAGCTGGAACTGGGATCCTTTGTTTTTCACAGAAGCTGAGTGCTGTTTATCAGCTCACTTTTCTCCCTAAAAGACAGCATCACTTAGTTCCTGCTAATTTTTACAAGAATGCTTAACCTGCCTTGGGAAGTAAAGTGTAGAAAACCCAGCTTGAAGATTTGCCAAGCTCTGATGCAGCTGTACCCAAGCGAGTTTTAAAATGACTTGGCTTCAGCAGAGGTTGGAACTTGTGTGGATTGGTTTTTAAAGCCAAGTGGCACTTGATTTTGTGGACATGGGCATCCTTGACACAGCTGCACGAGCAGGTCTCACCCTGCAGTTAGGTTAAAATCATCAGCAAATTAAAGGCAGGGGCAGAGCAGCAGCAATCCCTGCCTGCTGTCACTGTGCCCAGCTGGAATTACAGCAGGGTGGGTGTCACAGGGACAGGGCCACCTTGCTGTCATTGCCAGATGTATTGCAGGTGTTCCTGCCTGGGTGGCCTGGTGGTGGCTGTGCCATTCATTATCCCTCCTTCCCAAGTTCCCATAGGTGCTGCATCCCTTCCTTCCAAAACTTGGCTGCACATTTGCAGGCTTTTAAAAAATATATGAAAATGCAAATGTATCTTAAGAGACTGTGACATAGTGGGGGTTATATTCAGAATGGTCAGAACTCTCTCATCCAGAACATTTAGGTTTTCTAGAAATTCTCTTTAATGCACCTGCATTCAGGATGGGATTTTCCAGTTTATAGCATCACACTAGGAATATTTTTCATTTCTTCATTATCAGTGAGGACTAGAAGTGCAAGTTCTAGCAATGATAACATGTTCAGTGGTACTTTGTATCCTAGGCTCTCTTTGGGGAAGGGCATAATACAGTCCAGGCCTCAGGCTCTTGAGTGACTGAAAATATTTGGGGTTTTGTGCCAAAGTTCTGTGTAGCTTTGCCTGACAGTTGCAGCTCGAGAGCCTCTTTAGTGTTTGGTGCTTTTGCATGTGTTGTTTCTGGAATACCAGGATGAGAAGAGGATAAGGGCAGGGGAGAAGCATGAAAGACAAATGAGTGGAGTAGAAACACAGCTGAAACATTCAGGGAGCTTGCCTCCTGAAAAACAGTTTAAATTTGATGTGGTGGCTTGGTTAGAGTTTATATATCAACATTGCCTGATTTATACAGGTGAGTGTATTTGTGTGAATGAGCATATATGAACACAGGTATTCTTGTTCCTATGGCAGTCTGCACACAAAATGGTATTTGTGGAAAACCCTTCTTTTGTTTTAAAGTTTTCCCACATCTTTGTTCATTTTCAACAGCTCAATTACATGCCTCCTGACCGCTCAGTGGATTTTGATTTTACCAAGAGGGGGCTCTTGGTGTTTGCTGACAAATCAGTCACTGCTGGGACACCTTGTACTTCACCTGGACCCAAAGCATCAGCCTTCACTCCAAACCTGGGAGTCAATGAATTTAACATGATCATCCAGCAAATGGCAAAGGTAAAGCTCTCAGGTTTAGTGAAGCAAACTTATTTTCATTTTGGAGCATTTCACACTGCTTTTTTTGTTGTGTGTCTGGAAACGTGGTGCCTCCTAACCAGGAGAGAGTAGAAGTGTTGAGAACTTTTCCCTGTGGAAGATGTCAGCAAAAGGAAGTGGTTTAGTGGCTTGTTTTGTTTTTTAACTTTCTTTGCCAATTTTCTGTTTTACTTTCTACCAAACATACCAATGCAGTAAGGAAATTTCAGTTGCCAGAAAACATTTTTGGAATGTGATGACACTTAATTGAAAATGGACATTTTCAGCAGAAAGTTGTTTTGATGGAAGCACTTGTTTATCAAGTACATTTTAAATTGGAAAGGTACCAACTTTATGAACAGTGCAAAGAATTAAAAAAAAAATGTGTACCATGTAATATTTTATTTAACTCTTTATTTAGTAGGTCTTAATTTTGCCAGACAGATGCAGATGTACCAAATTCCCCAAGAATTTGTACAGGTGCAGACATCCACCCCTGTGGGATTGGCATTTATACCACAAATATATTGTTCTGTGTTATTTTGAACCATTAATTTAATTGGTTAGTCATGCCTTTCTATATTAAGTAACTGTTGCTAATTGACTACCTTAATGTAGCTGTAATATTTTGAGCATTACTCTTCTCATTAGTGTGTCATTAACTCATCAGAGATAAGATTTAGCAGTAAAAGCTGCACGTTATTTGGAATAAAAGAGCTGTGATAGTGCATTCTCCCAGTAATATTTCCCAGTAAACAACCCCAGCAATCTTGCATTAGAAGGGAAAAACAGGCAGTTGCAAAAGCAAACTTTTTTTAGCATTAAGTGTGAAGCTGCAGGGAGGGGAGGGGGGGGGGGAAATTAATTTCTTTATTTAAAAGCTGCAGTCTTTTGAATGCACACCTAAAAATCAGCATTAAAAGCAAGGGGAGCCAAAAGACAAGTAATTTAGTTTAGCTCTACAGCATTTCCAGAAATCCCAAATATATTGCTCTAGACAGCACTTGGTTCATAGTTTTCATCCAGTTTGGAATTCATCTCATAATGTGAATGAAGTGTGAAAGCAGCTCTTAAATTCCCTGAGGTTTCAGAACCTCAGAGTGCTTGCATATCCAATACATTGCTATATTAAAAATAAGAAATGGAGGAGCTTTTATAGAAATAACATATTCAGTATTTTGCCTTTGTTTAGTCTTAGGAGGAGAATAATTCTCCCAGTGTTCATAAATTTTAAACCAGCTCATTCTGTTGCATTGAAAATTAGTAAATCATTTTCTCTTCTGTTTTATTAGGGAAGACAAATAGAATCAATAAAGATTGATAAACCTTCTGTTGGAGGTCTTGGATTTAGTGTGGTTGCCCTTAAAAATCCCAGCCTGGGAGAAGTGGGTATCTTTGTCAAGGAAGTCCAGCCAGGAAGCATTGCTGACAGGTGAGATCTTCATAATTGGGTTGGAAAATTGTGTTTTCCATGAAGGGAAAAGTCATGACCTTCACGTTGAAAACTCTATCAGAACAACATGTTTGTCTGGGTTATCTGCTTGGATATTTTGGTGGTGGTATCTTGAGTTTTGGCTTTTCAGCTAAAGGGACTCATGTTTTGAGGATCAGGTTTTCAGAGGAGTTTTAAATTTCCAAGCCATTCATAAATGGAATTTCCAGAAATCGTGACTCACTTCAGAGAATCTTGAGTCCTGATTAAAAAAACAAAAGAAAACTCAGAAAAGAACACAAAGAAAATAAAAATGACATTCTTTTTTAATTTTTATGCGTTGTGTCCCTGAAAGATTTTTTTTTCCGCCCCCTTTTTCCTTTATTTATGTGCCTCTGACAATGCCCTATTTTTAGTTGGTTTTACTGTTTGTTTCCTGTGTAAATTTAGATCCACTCCTCCTGACAGATCCCTGCACAGATGTCATCATAGAATCGAGGCTTCAGGCAGTTTCTTCCTGTATTGTCTGTGGGTTTTCACCCAACAACAAAAGACAGAGCAATCCTTTAAAAATAAAATGTGATTGTAAAACCACAAGAGTTGGCATGAGACAAATGCAGTGCTCAGAATTATGTTTCAAGAAAATGTGTCTAGATTTCAAGTCATTGGTGTCACTTTTTAAATAACACATGTCAGGAAGTGCCAACACAGGATGACAAAAAGAGTGGGGAGAGGTTGGAATGATAATGGCGATGGGCCCACAGAGAACACACCAGAGAACACTTAAAGAAAAGCATATTAAGGCTCTTTCAAAGTGGAGACAGATGGACTGATCCGGATGTCAAAGGAGGGTGAATATCTCACTTTAGGGTTTGATGACCTGCTGCTCACTTTCTTTGATGAGAGAATCTGAAATATGGTTAGTGCTTGAAGAAAGTGATTTCTGGGAAACATCTTTAACGTGGCACGATAAAAAGGAAGTTTCAAATGCCTTAGTTAAGATGTGCAGTTATATTGTTTCGGAGTTTATAAATTTCCCCAGCATGCTTCCCGTTTTGCTTCTGAGACAAGATCTCCTGGAGACTTTTTTGGATTCCTACAGAGCTTTGAAGGCAGTGTCTGTCTATGTAACAGTTTGGTCTCGTGCTCAGAATGAATATTTAACAAAGGAGATGAGTGATGGTTTCTCTCTTGTCACAAATCTAAATTCATCACTGGGGTGAATTAACTGTGAAATTTATATTATCTCAAGGTAGCAACTGAACTGTGTGTTGCTCCAAGAAAGTTTCATGTCTGAAACTTGATACTATAAATTTTAAGTCAAATATAAATATGCAGCACATCGATCTTTAGATTCAATAATGATACAAAACAGCATCAAAGCCTGAGTTTTGTGGGTACTTAGAGATGGCATCATGTAGTGCTAAACATAATGAAGAATAGTTCCTAGTTTATTGTGTAACTACAAAAACACTTTTTTCTGCTTTGTCGTTCAGTATCATCAGGAAAGGATGAGGGAATTGCAATTAAATTTTGAATAGAAGCAGAGCGAAGAATTGAGCAAATTTCTGTACCATGACAAAGCTGGAACAAAATGTGTCTGGGCAGTTCAGAGCAGTGTGCATTGAATGTAGTTTGTAAGCTGGGGAAGGCACCCTAAAAAGCAGATTTTTTTAAAGTACACAAACATTTAACGTTGCAGGACTGCGCGTTTTGCGTGTTCATATTTCAGTTCCACCAGCCTGATGTGAAGTCACCGTGCTGCATTAAAAAATTGCTTTTCAATGTTTTGTTAAGGGATCAAAGACTGAGGGAAAATGACCACATACTGGCCATTAATTGCACGCCATTGGATCAGAACATTTCCCATCAGCACGCCATTGCCCTCCTCCAGCAATCCACAGGATCCCTGCATCTGGTGGTGGCTCGGGAGCCCCTTCCAGGGAACAGCAGAACTGCCTTATTAACTGATGTAAATCCACCTGAGACTGTGAGTTGTTGTAATAACTGTCAAAATCGGATTTTGAGCTGGGCTGGGTATATATATTTATTTTTTTTCCCTGTGGCTCTAAGTGTTTGTGTTAGCAAGTTTTGCATAGAGGGATTTTTTTTTCCTTTAATCAGATTTTATATGTGATGACATTTCATTTAGACTCACCGTGCAGTAAGTACAAGGCTTCCATGGCAAAGCTGAGTGGAGTTGTTATAAAACAGATCCTGGGTTTTTATGGGATAGCAGAAGCTTTAGTAGATCCCCATGTTCTTATCAGCAGGGTCTGTTCAGCACAGGCTGGATGAAGCATTTTATGAGTATACCCAGCTGAAACCTACTTGTGCTCAGCAATTAAAGATGCTCTGATTACCTCTTAAAAGAGAGTAAACATAACCTGCCATGAATACTGCTTGAAACAGCCCAACCAATTTAAACTGGCACTGCTCACACCAAAAAGCTGTGTCTTTGTTTTAAAAAACAAACACAATTTATCTGTTAAAGAACCTCTCAATCCCTGTTTATTTATCAGCTTGTTTTGGTTGATTTTTTTTTTCTTCCCATCTGCAAATTTCAGTGATTGGGAAGCCTTTTGTTTTTGTGACAAAGGAGAGCTTGTCACTGGGACATGTAATAAACCAGGGCTGAACTTCCATCTGTGTTCCACCCATATGGTCCAGGTGGCTTCCCTGAATTCGGTCAAACTGCACACCTAAATCCAGGGATTGCAATATTGGAATCTGAATTTATTATGCTAGTAGATTTTGATGAAAATCTGGGTAAAAGCAGTGCTTTTCCTTATTCTTAGTAATTATTTCCCTCATGATTATTACAGAGGTAGTGAAATCTGAAGGTTTTAGTGGATAATCAATATTGTTTATTGCACTGAAAATTTTAAAGAATTAAATTTTAACTGCTTTTTCATTGAAAGATCTGCACTGAACAGACTAACAAAATAAAATACAAATATATATCTCTGCAGGGGGTCTTTAAACTTCTTTTATGATATTTAACTGGCTTTGGCAAAGATTTTCAGTATGCTAATAAATCCTTTATTCGCAGAAGACTTAAATCTGCCTACTTTGCTCCATTTGGGCCTGTATGAGATATTAATCTGACAGAAACATTGGCTGGGTTTGGGTTGCTTAACAGCTTTGTTATTTTCAGATTGTCTTGTAGAACATAAGGTCATGGTACAGTGTAGCTTAGAAAATTTGCTTCCAATCCAGTATGGCAGGATCTTGTGCTGTGCTGTTAATTCAGTGCTGAATGGTGGTGTTCAGAGTGTGTAAGTGAAATAACAGAAATGAGAATTTGGGCAAGGCCGAGCGAAAATCGGGCCAGCGCGAGCTCCTCGCCTCTGTTTTTCCCCTCTTGTTTGCAGTCCTCTGGATTGATGAAAAACTAAAAGGATACTTTTCGTTTTGGCAGGAAAATCTTCAAATTGCTTTTTTCTCAGTCAGGCCTTCTCCCAGCATCCTGTTATCCCAAAAGCAAAGGACAAAACGTGTGTTTAAAAACAGACGAGAAATCCCAGTGCGTATTTACAAGGAAATGGAGTTTTGAGTGAACAAAATCCTCCAGATCTCCAGTTTGGGGCGAGAGGGGGGTGGAGACAGAAAATCACTCTGATTAATTCTCCTCCTCCCTGCCACAACGTGAAAGCGAGAAATGTTAATGACGGTCCGAAATTAAAACCTCCCGTTTTTATTAATTGCAGATTCACTGGGGCCACATTGAAGACGTTGAGCTGATTAACGATGGTTCAGGATTAGGCTTTGGAATCGTAGGAGGAAAGTCGAGTGGAGTAGTTGTAAGAACAATTGTTCCTGGGGGATTAGCAGATCGGGTAATTTGTTATATTATGTCACTTCTTGTTTGATTGCAAAGTATAATTAACCGCTTTTGACAGTCTTAAAATAAACTAATACACTTAAACAAAAGGAAGCTGATAGCATCAAAGTCTGAATGCCAACACATGCTTCATAAATAAATAAATACGTTGAAGGTATGATTGAGGAAAAAGTCAGCACCTGATATAAATTAAGTTGTTTCTCAGACAAGCTTTGGCTTTTGTAACGTTGTTGAACATGCAGAAATTCTGAAAAGTTGCCTGATATTTTTCATACTTTTGGTATTTTCAGCCTTTGGTCAGTCTGGGGCAGGACAAATACTCTGTGCAATTTGGCAACGTCTACGGGGACAAACTCTCCAAGTGAATTGTCAGGCAAGAGAATCTGCCCCACCAAAGTCCCTGCACTGCAAGATGCAGTTTAGAGATTGAAAATGTCCTGTTTTCAGTGGGTTTCAGTGAAGGGGGGTTTGATCCCTGCCTTGCAGCCTGACCAGTTCAAGGAGACACTTAAGGTTTGAAGCAAAGCCTTTGGAAGTTGCACAATTTGCAACCTCTGGTTTTTTGTCTTTAGAGACCCAGTGCTGAGTGTTGCTACATTTCAGGAGTAGAACTCTTGCAATAACAAAACAGATTCAGATTTTTAAACTGAATTTGGTCATGATGAGTTACAATATCTGAGGACTGGAACCCATGCACAAAAGAGAGAGGCAAAAGTTCTTCCTCTAGTACGGGATGGAAATAAAAGCTGGAAATTTGGAGAGCTTTACTGGAAAATGTTGGCTTTTTCTTGACTGTCTCCCTCTGAACCTGTCAACTATAAATGAGTATTTTTTTAATTTTTGTCTAACACCTGTTTTGCTGTAAGGAATAAAGTGTTTTGGCTACCAATGAAGCATGTAAGCTAAGAACTCACCACATCATTCTCAGCTGAATGAGACATCATTAAGAACATGTGAAATAATGAGGCATGTACATGTTAAAATTGGATGAGTTTGTAAATGAGTTTGAGTTGGTTCTGGGAATAACTCTATGGTTGCTGTATAAATCAGTGCACCAAAGGTGGTGGAGCTGTGCTGATCAATACCAGCTGAGGATTTGGTGCTAGAAATTCTTGCTTATAATGGAAATGATGATGGAGGTAATGAATCATAATTATCAGGTGAAAAATGTGTGGAGTCTTGTTACATTCAGTGAATTTACTCACTTGAGCTGGAGCTGGTCACATGAGAAAAAAAATTGCCAGGCTAATATAGAATTAAGAGGGAAAAACTCTAAATTAAAGTCCTAAATCAAAATGCTGTGCTTATATTCTAACCCCTATCTGATGAGCAATATTCTGTGAAACAGAACACACAACAATCTGTGAGATTATAAAACATTGTTGCTGCCTGTTTTCTCCTAAATGAGCAAAAACAGTGGAAAAAAACAGCTCATGACTGTGCAAAAGAGTCCTTGAATTATATAGAGTGTTGCCATGTTGATCATTTTTCTGGCATTTTCTCACATTGCTTCTCATGGCCATGAAGATGCCCCGACACAGTTTCACTTTTGTGATGGAACAGACACTTTGTGCAGGGACTGGAAACACTTTGGGCCATTTTATTTGTGTTTGAAGGATGGGAGGCTGCGGACAGGAGACCACATCCTGCAGATTGGAGGGACCAACGTGCAAGGAATGAGCAGTGAGCAGGTCGCCCAAGTGCTGAGGAACTGCGGGAATTCTGTCAGGATGATCGTTGCAAGGGACCCCAGGTGTGAAGTCATGGAGGCTCCACCAGCTCCCTTGAGCTGGCCAGTCAGCACACTGCCTTCCCTTCAGAATGGAAATGTGAGTATCTGCTGCTGCCCTGTGACATTTTTAAGTGTGTTTGTGGCTTGTGATCAGCAGGGAAGGAGAGAACAGAGCGTTCTTGGGCCCTAAAGTGCTTCTCCCCTCTTGAGTTTCCAGATATGCTTGTGTTTAAGGGGTCATTATTACAGCCCTGCCTTCTATAATTTTCCCTCTTTCCTGTATCTTATTAATACCTATAATCTTGGGATTGGAATGACCAGTTTTACAGAATTTATTTCAGAGTGGCTAATTTAATTACCAGAACCATAAACATTATCGATAAGTGGTACTTTTAGTTCTTCTTCTTAGCTCGTTATGTTTTTCCTAATCAATCACTTGTAAGTGGATTTAAAACTGGACTCTGAATTTCCCTAGTCTGAAATCCAGAGAGCCACGGCCACACCAGAATTATTCAGCACAATCATCTTTTTATGAAACATAAGTGTAATGTTTTCATAGTCTACACTACTGCCTGTGATAGGAAATATATCTAAAAATTTTGAAACTTGTTTTAGCAAATCTTATCATGGTCATATCAAAGTCTCTTGTTTTTGAAGTCATTCTTTTCAGTTTTGAGTAATTAAAATCAACAAATGCTACACTAAGTGTACAGTAGGTCTCGAAACATAAACAAAGCTGTGCTTGTGTACCATCTGCTACTACTGTGCTGCTTAGATTTAGGTGTAGAATCTGAGTAGCCTTTTCTTTCTTGTTTAGTTTCTTGAATATGAGTGAAGAGAACTGGGTTGTTTGGGTTTTTTTGAAGGACTGTTTTCAAAGGTCAAAGTCACTTTGCTCCAAACTCACCTCTTTGCTCGCTGGGCTCAGTCACTGCAAAGGCAGCTTTGTGTTTTACATCTCTGGGAAGATGCTGTGGCTGTGTCAGTCGAGTATTTTGGCTCCTTCTCAAGCTCCTTTTCTCCCCAGGAGGGATCAGTGCAGTAGGAAATTCAGTGTCCCAGAGATGGGAGGGGGTATAAACAAAAATAAATAAATAAAATAAAAAATAAATAAAACCAAATAAAAATCTGCACCCCTAAGGCTGCAGTTTGAAAATTGGGCTTGTCCAAGACTCTGACAAAAAGCTTTCCAAGGGAATCAGCACAGAATGAGGCCCTTCTTTCCTGACTGGATCATATTTTCCAGGGCCCATATTAGGGGCAAAATAACATGGTCTTAGTTTTGTTTCCTCCACAAAATACTGTTTTTCTCTCTTCCTGTTGTCACTGATCAACCCTGAGCACTGTAAATGCTGCAGCCTTTCTAAAATGGGATTCCTTCTGGATGTCTTTTCAGTGTCCTCTGTGTCCCTGCCATGCAGTTTAGAGGGGGGAAAATCTTTTTCTGAACTGAATAGTGTTTTCATGTGTAGATTTGAAGAAACTCCTCTTCCTGGTGCTGGGAGAGATTTGCTGAAGACAAGATTAGTGGTTAATCTGAATGTATTTATTAGTTTAATGATGATTTCAGTGATCTACCGTTCAGTTTGTGTCAGATTTATAATGGAATTTATCCCTATAATCTAGTTTTTCTCTGGTTTCTGGGTACTTTCACCAGCTGTGAGCTTTGGAATAGAAAATATTTTCCTTTTCGCTTTTTTTGCAAACCAGCAGAAAGACATTTTTAAAAGGTGGTTAGTTGTTTTCAGTTTTGTATTAATATATAATTTTCTTTGAATTTCTTGCAGTAGAGAATAACTGAGACTACTTCTGTCTGTGTGTGGGCACAAGAAAACAATCTTAATATCTGCACTGTCCAAGACAGTGACAGCAGTGTGAGCAGCTTGCTTGTGCTGACTGTCTTTAGGACTTTGCACTTCGATTTTTCTGGACTCCTTTTCAATTATTTTGCATTCTACCAGGAGTGTTGCTTAGGGAGAAATGTTTACAGCCAGAGCACTGACTTTGAGGAGCTTTTGATTGTCAAAACAGCCAGGCTCTCAGAGCCACAGCTCCATTTCAGGTGTTGCTGTGGCCTTGTTTACTGCAGATAAGTGACAGCATCCAAACTTATCTTCACCTCCATCAGCCTCTTATGGAGCAGGGCAGTTGGAAGGCATTTAATGAGCTTAATGACTTTGCTGGTGGAGGGAGGTGTGTGTGATAAGGAGATAGCTGCCCATCGATTCCTCTCCCATTGAGAAGTGAAATGGGTATGGCTGCTTTTAATGTGGGTCCTTCCCAAGCTGATACTTGGCAAGCATCTGATTGAACTTCTCCTTTTTCACTCCCTTAAGAAATGTTTTCCATTTTCCCAGTCCATTTTTTTGCTGTTGGCAGTGGCAATATCCCTCTTGATTTCATCACTTTAACAGACCTTACTCTCATCATCTTCCTTTTGATCTCATTTCTCCCTATCTGATTACAGAAAGCAAACAACTCTATGTATTTTAATTTATCCCTTGCAATCCCAGATTTATGTGCTTGATTGTTTTTCTCTTTTGGTCTCACCAGTGTCTTTACTGTTCCCTGTTTGAACTCTTGCCTTGCAGTTCTGATTTTTACTGGTCAGAGGGGAGTTGCACAGACATCCCAGAGCCAGCTTTGTAGGGACTTTACAAAAATAAAAAAGAAAAACAAAATCTCTGCTCACTTCTGAAGGTCTTAATTAACCTGCAATATTGTAATGGCACTGGGAAATTATGAGAATTTTTTACTGTCTTGTGCTTTATTTATAGGATAATGACAACTTTTTTGATACCTATGATGTTGAGCTTATAAAAAAGAATGGCCAAAGCCTGGGAATAACAATTGTCGGATATGCTGGCACATGTGATATAGGTGAGTTCTACAGGATTTAGGAAACTGTTGGACAGGGGCTTCTCAAATACCCTTTATTGACCATGGGGAAAATGAGTAGCTTCTACCTGTGCTAGGATGTGGGAACATAGAATTAGGAGGGTTTTTCTTCCTCAATTCTCTTTAAATTAGAGCTCTTAACTTGTCTTTCAAACATTGGTGGCATGAATGACAATATCTTTACAATTGGCCCAACTGGTTTTGTGCACAGGGGTGTGGTTTTTATCCCTCCCCTTCCTCATGGGAATTTGGTGCAGCTGGAGGTGCTGTCCAAGCCTCTTTGTTCCCAAGGGATCCTGTGGTGATGCCAGTCAGGAGTCCCAGGCCAGTGGCTGGGAAGGGGCACGTGCCAGGCAGTGGGGAAAGGTGGGTTTGGAGCACCAGGGGAGGGGCTGCTGCCTGAGGAAGCTCAGTGTCCAGAAAAGGATGGATGAAGTGTCAAGATTCACTAGAAGTACAGAGCAGCATCTCATATTTAGTGGGAGGTTGTGAAGTGTTCGTGTTTCAGGGGATTTTTTATTTTTTTTTCTTTGTTTTTATTTCCTTGTTCTCATTGGGAGTTAGAATTAATAATCAAATGCCAAACATGACAAAGGACAGCTTTTCTGATTTCCATGTTTCCCTTTTCTTTTTTTTTTTTAAAGAAAAATCCTTTTTCATTAAGATTTAAAGTACTAAATTCTTTAGCTGTAAGATGATTGAAGTCTTGATCAAAGTCCTTAAGCACATACTTTACTTTTAGCTTAGTTAGTCCTATTGAAATCAAACACAGCATGGATTTAAGTGATTGTGGTTTAAAGCCTGGGTAAGTACAAGGATGAATCCATGGAGGAGGTGGCCTTTTGTGAGCCATTTTAAGGAAAAAAATGTGAGGTCAGTGTACAGGTGGTTGTGTCAGTGCTGGTTTTTCCACCAGAGATCCTCAGTTTGATGTCAGGCTGTGGGTGTGGGAACATGCAGATGGTGGTGGTTTACAGAATCATCACTTCATGGGCACAAGGAAGTGTGTGAAAAAGGCTGGAATTAAAAATCTTAATAAGAAACAAATTAGGTTAATGCAGTGACTTGTTTCTCTTCCCTCCCCAACAGAACCATCAGGGATTTTTGTGAAAAATATAATACCTGGTAGTGCTGCTGACCACAATGGCCAAATTCAAGTTCATGACAAAATTGTTGCTGTAAGTAAAATACTGTGCTTATATATTGCTGTAGAACTAATGCATTTCACATCTCTGTTGAAAGAACAACATAGTAAAGACTTTCTAAAATTAATTAAACCTCCTCTGCTTTGCAGAAGAAATAATTTGGTGGTTCATGTTTGTTTAGGTAGACTTGTGACAGAAATGAGCTTTGGCTTGCTGTGGTTAAAGTATTATTTTATATTCAAAGAAGTAGTAAATAGTAGTTAACTGTGAAAGAGGCAAGCATTTGGATTAAAGTGTTTCAGAGTGGAGAATCTTGGCTTTTGGCCTGCAGTAACGATGAGCAGCATTAACTTCTACTTGAATTGAATGTGATTCGAGGATTGTTAAGATTCTGCAAGATGTTGCACATTGTTTGTGTTCCTTAATGGCTGTCTAGTGTGCATACAATCAAAATGTTAATGGTCACAATTTAGGTTTAAAAGCCCAAGCTTTATGTGTGGAAAAATGGAAAAAAAACGTTGAATAACAGTGAATTGAATAATGGCCAATTTTGCATTCACAGCACAAGCAGGAATGAATTCCACAGTCTTTTTGTTTTAAGAGATAATATTTATAGAGATATGATTTTAAATTACTTTTAAAATGTGTGCCATGCCAGACCTTCCAAAGTCAGCTTCTTCTCTGTGAGAGCAAAAATTAATGTAACCTTTTATCTGCAGGAAAGGCCCTACTGATGCATGGTCTGGCAGTGAGGTGAACAGAGCATTTTGGGTGTAAATTAAAAGATCTGAAAATGTAAGAATTGGGCTGTTCAGGTTGTGGATTATACAGACAGCTGTGTGTAGAGGCTTGTGTGGGGCATGTTAGAAATCCATGAGAAACCAGCAGTGATAATGAACTGAACAGAGTTCTGGGTTGGATCCTCTGCTTGGAACCTTCATCCACAGTTCTTGTCAAGCTGGTTTTGGTAAGCAAAAAAAAGCATTGAGGAAAAATCTGTGCCTACTTGTATCAGATGAGTAAATTCTGTTTTGAGGCTGTCCCCATGAAAACAGAAAGAAGAAATTATTGTCTTGTTTCCTTTTAAAATGCATTTTGAAAATAAATTCTCATCAGTGAAATGTAACAGATTTAAAGAGATTATTGTGCAAATGCTGCTGCCTTGGGAGAATAACCCTCTAATTCCTGCACTAAATAAGGTGGCTCTTGCTTACAGCCTGTGGTGCTTCACAACATAGCCTAAGGATGCAGCACAATTACTGTTATTTGATCCAGTTTTGTTGTTTTAGGTTGATGGAGTCAACATACAGGATTTTACCAACCAAGAAGTGGTGGAGGCGCTGCGGAACACGGGGCAGACTGTACGTCTCACCCTGCTTAGAAGGAAAGCTACCTTTACTATTTCCTCACAAACACCTTCAGAGAGAGGTAATTTTACATTTTTTTTCCTAGCAACTGATTTTATTTTTCATTCAGTTTACAGTTACCTCATTTAACAGTTTAGGATTGGATACCACAGGATCCTCAGTATTTTTAAGGGTGCACTGTAGAAAATTAAGATACTTGAAGGAGGAGTGGAAAGAAACTAAAATGAGAGATTCAGGAAAATTCAGTGCAAAACTCCACCAAAACCAAGAAGGAATTAGTGAGATGGTGTTACTACTTCCTGTAGTTTCCAGCATATGATTTGAGTGTTTTTTCTCATCTGTTTTCACAGTGCAGCCAACTGTTCCAATGTTTGTGTCCCCTGGAGCTGTAGGGACTGAAATTAGTGTGGACACTAAGAATGAGGGAAAACAAGAACAGAAGGACAATCTTCACAGTGAAAAGCAGCAGAGTCTACATCGAGCAGGTAGATAGGACATTGGCAGTGCCTCTTCTGAGTCTGGTTAAAGGCTGCCATCTTTAATCCTTTTTCAGTGCTGGTGGGCTGAGGTGGCTTATTCCAGCTTCAGCTTTTGCCCTGCAATGCTTTCTGAAGTAAAGCTCTGCCTCTTGGTTATACCAACTCTTCCACCACACCCTGTCCCCAAATTGTAGCACTGTCCACAGGTCTGGGAGTGGATTCTGTGGTGTCTCAGGGCCTGTAATTCTCTGGATCTCCTTCCTTGCATAAAATTTGCCCTTTTCCAGTCAGCAGTGATCCCCTTTGTTTTGGGAAGGTTTTTTTAAGGTTTTAAGGTTCAGCCCTTCTGGTACTCAGGAATGACTCTCATCAACTCTGTAGAGCTGAAAGCCTCCAGCTCAGTGATTTCTCCTTCTGCTCCTGGTCCTGCACTGATGACTTGAGTTCATTTATCCTTCCCTTTATCTTCCTCCTCTGCCTGCTGGGTGAGCAGCATCAGGAGATGGAACTCTGGGGAATTCATATTTATTTCCTGCTCCAGTGTTACCTCAGTCATACCTATCTTTTGGACTTGATAATCTCAGAGATCTTCTCCTGCCTTGATGATTCTGTGATCTTCTTGCCCTCACACATCTTAGACTCCTGCAGAGTATTTTCATAACATTCTTCTGATTTCCTGTACCTCTCTGAAGCCCATTTGCTGCAGTTTCCTCTTTTGGCCCTGCAGTGACTTCATCAGAACTCGTGTCTTGGGTGCAGACCTGATATCTGGAGTTCAGAAAAAGCATTTTTTAACAAGAGGCATTCAGACCCAGGGGCACCTCACAAAGGCATGGGCTGCTCTGGGTTTTAGCTGACTTTGGAACCAAGGCTGGAGGTCTTTCCAGAATCTTCAATTCCCCCACAGATTTCTGGGCTCCTCTACAGGAACTTCTGGGTGAATTTATACAGCTTGTGTTAAAGTCAGCATAAATTATCCTTATGCCTGGTAGTTTCTAAGATATGTAGATGTAATGGAGGATTCTAAATTACGGCTGTCAATGAATAGCAATTTTGCTGTGATTGTTGAAGATCTGTCAGTATTAAAGACAACCTGGAAACGAGAGAAATGTAGCAGTTCCTATATTCCATTCTGTTTTACTTTTCTGTCCAAGCCTTTTAACCAGACATCCTCTGTTGTGACTTTTGCCTGTTCCCAGAAATGGGAAGCCAGAACAGAGGTGGTTGAGTAGCTGAGAGTTGAGGTTCTCAAGGCATTGTTTTGCTATGACAGAGGCTAGAAAAGAGCAGCACTTTGTCTGTCCTGTGTCACTTACCCAGGTTTGGTTTTTTTACTGTGGGACTCTATGCATATTTTACTCCTGCAGAAATACCATGTATGAGGTTTCACCTTGGAACAGAATTTAATGGCCAGGTTTAAATTCCAAAGATAGGTGCTTATTTTGGATGTGGTGATGGGCCCTTCGTTATAATGGTGCTAAAGTAAATATTGCTAATTTAAGGCTCTGACTAAACTCTGGAAATGCTTTTAGGAGTTTAATGTGAAAGGTATGTTTTATAAAATGTGTATTACTTCCCTTTAAGCCCAGTTGTGTGAAATTCTTATTAAATTGTGTTTCCTGGGGAGGTATTAAATGGCAATTGTGGCCATGCTCAGGCAGTTCTGGTACCAGGGCAGCAGGGTTTGGGCTGCAGTGTGTGCTAGCAGAGTGCAGGCACTGAACAGCTGCCTCTGCCACCCTGCAGGCTGGGCAGAACTGCTCCCTCCTGCCTTGCAGGACTGCTCAGAACCCAGAGGGACAAAAATGGGAGTCAGGAGCTTCAGGATGTCTGAGGAAAAAGGACCAGCAGTAGGGCAGGTAAAGGTAGGGCTTTAATGAGGGGCACCAGAGCACAGTACACACCCTGGTGTAGCAACTTCATGAGACCAGGGGGAAGCTGCAAAAAGAAAAACAAAATCCCAATTTTGAAGAAGATCTGGCAATTTTGACCAGAAAAGATGATTTTTTTTTACAATACATTTGTGGTTTTCTTTATGCTTACTAATTAGAAATGAATAATGCTGGAAGTGCAGGCAGAAGGACAGGCTAAATATGCTGAAAAGTTGTTGCTAATGAAAGCTGTCCCTGGGAAGTGTTTTCATGTCTGAGGTCTTGCACATTATAGAAGACATGGTACATATGTCAGGTCATGAGGAATTCAGCTGTATGAGAGACTAGAAAGAAATTTCCTATTAGCTGCCATGTGGAAAAAGCTGTTTGGGGAAAAAGGCACATTGTGAGTGAGTTGAGTGATGCCACTGGAATTGAATATATTCAATCCAAATCCCTTCAGCCCACATTTCCACAGTTCTAAGGAAGTTACAAGCAGAGACTTCAAAGAGTATTTGAAAGAAAGAAAGGGGAAAACTTCAAATGGAGACAGCATCAGCACCTGCTCTGAACAACTCATAGATTTTGGTAATGTGTTTTGGAAGTGACAAAAAAATCTGTATTTAGCCAGCTGAACACAGCTTACAGTTGCTGAACTGAACTTTGAGCCTGACCCTGGGATTCATTACTCCTGGTGAACCTTAAAATCTATATTTGGCTGCACAGGGGATTGCAGGTGCTTAGGTCCTGTGTGTTCACACTGTTGTAACTCTGTAAGAGCAGAAAAAGAGACTTAAGGAATTTCTTTCCTTGTGTTTTTCTGCAAATGGAAGGAGCAGAAGAATGCACTGGTGTACTGGTTTTGCTACAGTTGGGAAGTAAAGACAGTGATCAGCTTGTGCTTGATAATAAGTCTCACATTAGAAACTTTAATTTCCAATTAAGTTAAAAAGCCTTAACTGGCAGCTGAGAATTTTAGGACAATTTGTCTTCCTTTTTTTTTAAAGGAGGTAATTTATTTCAGAGAGAACTGTGGCCTGTATTTACATACCCAAGTTTTTAATCTCGGTAGGGTGTGGTTTTGGTAGCAGAAAATACCTCTCAGGATTGCTGGAATTCTCAGATATCTGTGTCTGCTTGAGCCTGAAGATTCTCTGGATATTTCCAGGTGACCCCTCAGTCATTAGGCTCTGAGCACTGTGGTTTCTCAGTGCAGATCACACAGAATTTGCCTGTGTGGTGTGGCTGAAGGTGATCTGGAGAGATGCAGGGTGGGTTGTGTTGTAGAAGCAAACTTCAGTCTTTGTTTGTGCTGAGCAGAAAACTCAAAGTTTTAAAAGTGTGTAAGGAGGATTGTACTGCAAAGCTTTGTCCTTGCAGTCTGTGGAGGTGTTGAAAGCAGAGGCAGATGTGCCATTTGAGGAGGTTTTTGCTCCTAGGTGGGCTCTGAGCTCCTGGTGGGGCTTCCCAACCCCCCCCCCCCCGCGCCCTTTTCCCCCCCTTTCTCTTG